>JAWNPJ010000052.1:1800000-1951981 GCA_035047585.1 Drosophila monieri
GTCGGCCGATCCTTATGAAATTTGGCAGATCGAATAAGTCTGCTAAAAGAGGAGTCCACAGCAAGTCCCATCCTTCTAACTTAAAAAACAACGAAGATATGGCATTTCGGATCAATCAGTTATATGGCAGCTATAGGATATAGTCGGCCGATCCTTATGAAATTTCGCAGATCGAATAAGTCTGCTAAAAGAGGAGTCCACAGCAAGTCCCATCCTTCTAACTTTAAAAACAACAAAGTTATGGCATTTCCGATCAATCAGTTATATGGCAGCTATAGGATATAGTTGACCGATCCCGGCCGTTCCGACTTATATACTGCCTGCAAAGGAAAGAAGGATGTGTGCAAAGTTTGAAGTCGATAGCTTTAAAACTGAGAGACTAGTTTGCGTAGAAACAGACAGACAGACGGACAGACGGACAGACGGACATGCTTATATCGACTCAGGAGGTGATCCTGATCAAGAATATATATACTTTATAGGGTCGGAGATGTCTCCTTCACTGCGTTGCACACTTTTGACCAAAATTATAATACCCTCTGCAAGGGTATAATTAAACTCTGTTACGCATTTAGAATCCATTGTTAAATTTTACGAACACTGAAAAAAAATTTGATTACATTTTTTTTAATAACTCAACAATTGTAACTTACTCTTTTCCTTGTGTTTTAGTTTTCAATATCGTCTGGTACCTCTTCCTCTAATTCGATTTCAAAAGTGTCACTTACATCATCGTTGCCATTTTCTTCATCTGAGTCTTCTGCGCACGAGTTTTGGGATGTACTTCCGTCATTGTGGCCAACTGAATCAAATTGTGATCTATTCCTAATATAGAGGACAATAATTTTGGGTTGGAGAATGCCCGCCTCGCCGTATTTCCGTCATTTGTATTGCCACTGCCATTTTGTCTCGGCTTGTCTACATGAAGCCCCATATCTTTCCAAAACGCTGCTTCAACTTTATATTTTCGTGCCTCCAATTCGATTGAGTTCGTGCCTCCAATTCGACTCTGCGATGCTTAATTTTTGTTTGTATAAACTGTGACCAGTAGACCCATCAAACCCATAGCTAAGAAGAATGGAAAGCTAACTTCGGGTGGAGCCGAAGTTGATATACCCTTGCAGATATGTGGCAGCTTATATTATTAGATATATATCGGATCTTATATAGTCGGCCGATCCTTATAAAACTCGGCAGATCAAATTAGTTTGCCGAAAGTAGAATCTATACAAAGTCCCATCTTTCTAACTTGAAAAACAACGAAGTTATGGCATTTCCGATCAATCAGTTATATGGCAGCTATAGGATATAGTTGACCGATCCCGGCCGTTCCGACTTATATACTGCCTGCAAAGGAAAGAAGGATGTGTGCAAAGTTTGAAGTCGATAGCTTTAAAACAGAGACTAGTTTGCGTAGAAACAGACAGACAGACGGACAGACGGACATGCTTATATTGACTCAGGAGGTGATCCTGATCAAGAATATATATACTTTATAGGGTCGGAGATGTCTCCTTCACTGCGTTGCACACTTTTGACCAAAATTATAATACCCTCTGCAAGGGTATAAAAATAAGAGTACACTGAGTAACATCTGAAAGTATTTCACAAACTTCCTTTTGCATCAGTAATATTCTCGATCGGTGAAGATTGGAGACTTCGGACTGGCGAGGGACATCTACAAGAGCGACTACTACCGGAAGGAGGGCGAAGGACTGCTACCAGTTCGCTGGATGTCCCCGGAGAGCCTGGTGGACGGTCTGTTCACCACCCAGTCGGATGTGTGGGCCTTCGGAGTGCTCTGCTGGGAGATCCTCACGCTGGGCCAGCAACCGTATGCGGCAAGGAACAACTTCGAGGTGCTGGCCCTCGTCAAGGACGGCGGACGATTGCAGCAGCCGCCCATTTGTCCGGACAGGCTGTGGGTCCTACGATTCCATGTACATCTCTTCCGTATCCTAATTATGCATCCTTTTCAGCTACTCTCTGCTCGTCTTGTGCTGGCGCACAGATCCTTGGGAGCGGCCCAGTTTCCGGCGCTGCTATAACACTCTTCACGCCATTGCCACGGATCTCCGCCGAAGTCAGATGGCCGGCTCCGGCCAGGAGACGGTGGTCATTTCCCGGACAGAGCCGAGAGTGCATTTCGACGAGGAGCCGTCCAGGAAGGAGAAGGAGAAGGCAAAGGGGGAACAGGAGACGGGTGAGGATGGTCTGTCCCTGCAGGAGGTAGCCACTGGGGAGGCGAGTCCTGCCAAGGAGAAGCAGCTGTACGCCAATGAAGGAATCTCCAGGCTGTAGTAGGGGTTTCCACTTCTCACAAAATAATACACAACGAAATGTGGTCACAAATTAGCTTTCCAATTAATTTTTAAGATTTACTTTTAAGGCTCACTTTTTTGCAACGATTTTTTTTTTTTCGCGCGGTTCCCTCTGCATACGTACAGCCCACCTCCCGCCCAACCGACCGAGGGGCGCTGCCGCGCAACGTACGGCTCGAATCGCGGGGATAAATCCGAGTATAAAGAGAAAGAGTAGAGTATTACGAGGAAGAGTGTTGCACAGATAAGGCGTTTAGTATAAAGGATTTAAGATTGTTAGTAGAGCAAAGTGGCAAGATGTTGTAGAGACCATTGTAGTCCGAACATAAAACCCTGAACGGATCGTGTTGGGCATATGTCGAGCTACAATGGTTAAGGAGTAGAGGACGAAAGTTTCTAGTCCTTCTACTAGGAACATTAAAATTTAAGCGTGTTAGTAAATGCTGGCTGTCTACATTTCCATTAATAAGATTAACTAGAAACATGACACCCAGCATCGTTCTACGGTTTGTTAATGTTGGTAAGTTTATTAATAAAAGTCTACAATGATAGGATGGAAGGTGAAGACTTGCATCCCAATTAAGTCCCCTAAGTGCGAAGATAAGAAAGTTTTTTTGTACAGATTCTATGTGATCTTGGTGTACTCCGTATTGAGGACTCCAGACACACGATCCATACTCAAGAATCGGACGGACTAGTGAAGTATATAAGAAGTACGGGTCATTGAATTCTTTTGACCATCTTTTAATAAAACCAAGCACACCCATAGCTTTATTAACCATGGTGGATATATGGTCGGTAAATTTAAGTTTCAAATCTAATAGGACACCCAGATCGTTAACCTGAGTTAATCGTTCTAAGGCATTCCCATAGAGAAAGTACGTAGCCTGGTGAGGACTAGATCGATAAAATGACATGAGTTTACATTTCGATCCATTAAGCTTTAGGTTATTTGCTAAACACTAATTTTGAAATTTATCCAAATCGGATTGAAGTCTAGATTGGGCGCTAGTGAATCTATACTGAAGACAAAGCTTAACGTCATCAGCGTACATAAGTACAAGTGAGTCAGTTAAGGCAAGGGGCAAGTCGTTAATAAATAATGTAAAGAGTAATGGTCCAAGATGGCTTCCTTGGGGCACCCCAGATGTGACGCGGACTAAGCGCGAGGTAACATCTTTAAAGAAAACACGTTGGGTTCTTTCAGATAAGTAACTCGAAATCCAAATCAGGAGATCAGTTGGGAATCCCAAAAGACTGAGTTTACTTATAAGAAGCGAATGGTTAACAGAGTCAAATGCTTTACTGAAATCAGTGTAAATGACGTCTGTTTGTAAGCCATTCCGGAACCCATCCATGACAAAATATGTTAGCTCCAACAAGTTGGTGGTGGTGGAGCGGCGCTTCATAAAGCCATGTTGGTACGGGAATATTATTGAACTACATAGGTGTTGCAAATGTGGAGTGATAAGTTTTTCGAAAAGCTTTGGAATTGCTGACAATTTAGAAATGCCTCTATAATTGGCAGCATCGGATTTTTTCCCTTTTGGGAAAAGAGGAAGAGAGGAATAATGTAGGATTCCTTCCACATAAGGGGAAAAGCCGAAGTCTCCAGCGATAGATTAAAGAGTCTAAGGAGCGGTTTGCACAGTGCCTCGGCGCAGTTCTTCAGAACGCATCCTGGTACTCCATCAGGGCCTGGCGAATACACGGGCTTGACCTTAAGAAGATCCGATAACACACCACTTTGATCAAAAGATGGGCAAAATATCTGGTTGGCTGATTTAATCTTATAAGTGTAAGGCTGAGTTGGAATGGTGCTACATGAATAAGTTGTTTGAAAAAACTTTGCGAAGAGATCGGCCATTGCCAGATCAGTGTTCGCATATGAGTTCTCAAACGTAAGCAGAGGAGGAAAAGATACATGTTTGCGCTTAGTGTTTACGAAGTTATAAAACTGCTTCGGGTCCTCAGTAAACTGAATCCGGCAGCGGTGAATATAACTCCTATAAAATTCGGCGTTATGCACGGTGAAATTGGACCGAGCCACTAAGTATCTTGAATAACTAACTGAACATCCAGATAATCTATGTTTATTTAAAAGTCTATTCATTACGTTCTTTAAGTTTAATAGGTGCTTTGTATACCAAGTTAATAAAAACAACTAACTAATTAAATAATTGAAAATTGTTTTGGTCCTTGACTTGCCCCTAAAAGCGGGCTACGAAGTTTGAACTTTTGTTTGGCAGCCAGGTCGGCCATCGTTTTTATAATTCACAACTGGTTTTGGTTCATTTTTGGCCAAGACCCTTGAAATTTCCCCACCAGCTTCATTCTGCCTCCGTCTTCGATCTAGGCAGGTCTCACCCTTATTTACTTATTTTTTTTTATTTTCAATTTTTTATTTTTGCCTCCACCGCTCCAAGCCCCAGATATTATTTTGCGGTGGTTATAGACGCACAAAATCCACCGTCGAGCGCCTCTCTGCTTCCTTATTTTACTTTGTTTTAAGGACGAATAGTCGGTGGCCTCTCGACCAACTTTCGACTCTTATTTCCTCCATTACTTTACTAAGGCCTCCTCGTTTTTATGAGCAGTTGGTCACTACTAGCTTCCACCACAAGTTGCATGGATTTTTCGCGCTTTTCAATCTTAAAAAATAAATAAAATGTTACCGGCATCTTTGAGGTTCTCCTAAAAATATTATTTTATTTCCAATTGCATCCTATGGATTAGTAGGAGGTCGCATCGTAGTTTTTCGATACATTACCTTCTTCATTTATTTTTTTTGTTTTCAATTGTTTCTATGGGCCGCCTTTTTATGCTACGGGCGACGATTGGGGTCTCCCTCAAATTTTCATTATTTTTCATTCTTATCCTATGAATGGTATCTTTATTTTATTTTCAATCTTTAAAATACATAATATGGGATCTAACTCCACTGCGTAGGCGAGACCTTGTTTTCTCATTTATATTTTTAAATTGCCAATTATTTTATTCATTTTTTTATTTAATCAGAACACAAGAACCAGAATGCTTGTGCCTCGATTACCACGATAGACTTTCTTCGGATTTCCTAAGTACTTTTTATTTTTATTTCTCTACTGGTGCTTAAATAAAATTATTTAAAATTGGCTTGAGTACGTTACCAAAGACTAAAAGCATAAGTGACTTTGATACTGATTTTCTTATTTATTTTTTCGTCAAATACTACTCTTCCTTGTGGTGTCTAATAATTTTTAATCATTTTTTTCCACTGGCCTTTAAATAAAAATAATTTAAAATAGGTTACTCGGAAACTGATTATCTTATTTATTTTTTGGACCATTACTTCTCTTCCATGAGATCTCAAAATTTTTTTATTTTTAATAAACAAGGTTGTTAAGAGGAGGATTATTTTGGTATTACTCCAATGAGTTCCGTTTCAAAACTGTTTCAATTCAATTCTCTTACACGAAAGATACATGAAAATCTTAAATCTATTTAAAAATGCCTTGAGACTCTATCTTGGGATTTTTAACGTGTTCAACGCTAGAACAAAGGTGCTCCATAATATCAAATATTTGAGTCTTATTTTCTCTTTATTTGTTTTTAAAATTAATTATTAAATTAAAGATCTTAAATGATGTGAACATCATAAATGCAATAATTTATTCAAATACTTTGTTAGATAATATAGGAATTGAAAAATCTTTTGAGCATATTGGCTCTAAGTTCCTTAAAAAATATCAGAAATCGTAGTGACGAAAACTACTATTTTTCCTTTATTTTTTATTTCCATTTTATTTATTGGTATACTATTTGGAAAGTGTATCGAAAATTTACTTCATTTTAATTCCTATATTATTTTTTTATTTTTAATTCCTTTATTTTGCCTCCACCGCACAATGGGTAAAAATCCCGTTTTTGGTGCATAAACTCTAGTTTATAAGATATTGACTTGAAACTTTTTTTGTTGTATTATTTGAACTAAAACTAAATTTTGGTTTTTGTTTTTTTTTTTCAATTTGCGTACCGCACAGTGGATTAAAATGCACTTTTATTTAAGAAATTATTACAAATTATAATTTGAATCACATTTGGTATTACATTATAGAAAAATAAAATTAAACTCTGTTACGCATTTAGAATTCATTGTTGAATTTTACGAACACTAAAAAAAAATTTGATTACATTTTTTTAATAACTCAACAATTGTAACTTACTCTTTTCCTTGTGTTTTAGTTTTCAATACCGTCTGGTACCTCTTCCAATAATTCGATTTCAAAAGTGTCACATCATCGTTGCCATTTTCTTCATCTGAGTCTTCAGCGCACGAGTTTTGGGATGTACTTCCGTCGTTGTGGCCAACTGAATCAAATTGTGATCTATTCCTAATATAGAGGACAATAATTTTGGGTTGGAGAATGCCCGTCTCGCCGTATTTCCGTCATTTGTATTGCCACTGCCATTTTGTCTCGGCTTGTCTACATGAAGCCCCATATCTTTCCAAAACGCTGCTTGAACTTTATATTTTCGTGCCTCCAATTCGATTTTGGCCTTTCCCTTAACATGCCACTTTCTAAGCTCAATTCTGTATAATATTTTAAGCAAGAATTCAAAAAAGCGAATCCATGCATGAAGGGAACTTAATCCATACTGATCCGTATGTGGCATCATATCAAATATTTTGGAATAAAAATCACTTATAGTAAGAAGCTGGGTGGGCTTTGCCCCACACATTGGACACGACTGGCAGGACTTTGTTCCGGTGATTATAATTAACACCTTGCCGTCTATAAGTGTTAGGTGCCCATCGAATTTTACAAAAATTGCATTCGATTCGAAAGCATGCACGTATAAATCCAGGTTTTTAATCTGATTGTCCAAGTTTTCTTTTTCTTCTAATATAAGAGACGTTGTTTCCTTTAAGCATGCTATTTTTAGAGGACGGCAAAATCGTATGGATTGAGGCGATTTATTTAACCAAATGACTCATGGTTTTTGATCAATCATTTTTATGGGAATAATTGATGTAACAAATAGACAATCATCTAAAGATTGAGACTCTGCGATGCTTAATTTTTGTTTGTGTAAACTGTGACCAGTAGACCCATCAAACCCATAGCTAACAAGAATGGAAAGCTAACTTCGGGTGGAGCCGAAGTTGATATACCCTTGCAGATATGTGGCGGCTTATATTATTAGATATATATCGGATCTTATATAGTCGGCTGATCCTTATAAAACTCGGCAGATCAAATTAGTCTGCCGAAAGTAGAATCCATACAAAGTCCCAGTCTTCTAACTTAAAAAACAACGAAGTTATGGCATTTCCGATCAATCAGTTATATGGCAGCTATAGGATATAGTTGACCGATCCCGGCCATTCCGACTTATATACTGCCTGCAAAGAAAAGAAGGATGTGTGCAAAGTTTGAAGTCGATAGCTTTAAAACTGAGAGACTAGTTTGCGTAGAAACAGACAGACAGACGGACAGACGGACATGCTTATATCGACTCAGGAGGTGATCCTGATCAAGAATATATATACTTTATAGGGTCGGAGATGTCTCCTTCACTGCGTTGCACACTTTTGACCAAAATTATAATACCCTCTGCAAGGGTATAAAAATAAGAGTACACTGAGTAACATCTGAAAGTATTTCACAAACTTCCTTTTGCATCAGTAATATTCTCGAACGGTGAAGATTGGAGACTTCGGACTGGCGAGGGACATCTACAAGAGCGACTACTACCGGAAGGAGGGCGAAGGACTGCTGCCAGTTCGCTGGATGTCCCCGGAGAGCCTGGTGGACGGTCTGTTCACCACCCAGTCGGATGTGGGGGCCTTCGGAGTGCTCTGCTGGGAGATCCTCACGCTGGGCCAGCAACCGTATGCGGCGAGGAACAACTTCGAGGTGTTGGCCCTCGTCAAGGACGGCGGACGATTGCAGCAGCCGCCCATTTGTCCGGACAGGCTGTGGGTCCTACGATTCCATGTACATCTCTTCCGTATCCTAATTATGCATCCTTTTCAGCTACTCTCTGCTCGTCTTGTGCTGGCGCACAGATCCTTGGGAGCGGCCCAGTTTCCGGCGCTGCTATAACACTCTTCACGCCATTGCCACGGATCTCCGCCGAAGTCAGATGGCCGGCTCCGGCCAGGAGACGGTGGTCATTTCCCGGACAGAGCCGAGAGTGCATTTCGACGAGGAGCCGTCCAGGAAGGAGAAGGAGAAGGCAAAGGGGGAACAGGAGACGGGTGAGGATGGTCTGTCCCTGCAGGAGGTAGCCACTGGGGAGGCGAGTCCTGCCAAGGAGAAGCAGCTGTACGCCAATGAAGGAATCTCCAGGCTGTAGTAGGGGTTTCCACTTCTCACAAAATAATACACAACGAAATGTGGTCACAAATTAGCTTTCCAATTAATTTTTAAGATTTACTTTTAAGGCTCACTTTTTTGCAACGATTTTTAGTTAATAAAAACAACTAACTAATTAAATAATTGAAAATTGTTTTGGTCCTTGACTTGCCCCTAAAAGCGGGCTACGAAGCTTGAACTTTTGTTTGGCAGCCAGGTCGGCCGTCGTTTTTATAATTCACAACTGGTTTTGGTTCATTTTTGGCCAAGACCCTTGAAATTTCCCCACCAGCTTCATTCTGCCTCCGTCTTCGATCTAGCCAGGTCTCACCCTTATTTACTTATTTTCTTTATTTTTAATTTTTTTTATTTTTGCCTCCACCGCTCCAAGCACCAAATATTATTTTGCGGTGGTTATAGACGCACAAAATCCACCGTCGAGCGCCTCTCTGCTTTCCTTATTTTACTTTGTTTTTTTTTTTTTTTTTTTTTTAACTTTTATAAATGTGGAAATTTTATTCTAATGATTAGCGCACTGCTACCCAATTGGCAGCTTAATCTAATGAGTATTTACAATTTTATACAATAATGTGTCTAAGTGTTACTTAGGGCAAGAAGTGAATACATGTTATGGATTTAATTGAATGCAGATAGCAAATTTACTAAGTCAAGATCCGGTCTGGTAGGTCTTGAGGGTGATGTCGTTTTAATCTTCTTCTTGCTTGATTCCTTTGATCTGCGCTAATAGCAGCGGTGCCAAGTTTTTTGGCTAGGCTGTTGGGGTGCTCATTTAATCGTTCCATATATTTCTGAGCAAGTTTCTGCAGCTTGTCTCCAAGTTTGGGAACGTTGAGATCACGTTCGATGTCACTGGTTCGTATAAACCACGGAGCTCCAGAGATCCTTCGGAGAGTTTTCGCTTGCAAAACCCGGATTTTGTTGAGGTTTGTTTTTGAAGCAATACCATAAACCTGGAGTCCGTAGAAAAGACTTGGTGCTAATATACTCTTATATATTTGGACCTTACATCCAAGTGCAAGCTTGTTTGCGTGGTGCGAGAAGCCAAGCCATCCGAGCCACTTTGGTCCTGTAGGAGTTTTGGATGCAAGTGATGTGCCTGCTAAATGTGAGTTTTTTATCCAGAGTAACACCGAGGTACTTGTATGCCGGAAGAGCTCTAATTGGGCTTCCGTTGAGGTTGACTCCTGGGCAGGTGCTTCGGCGATTGGAGAACGTAACATTGGCACATTTGTCTGCGTTCACTCGAATGTTCCAGTTCATGGCCCATTGATGAAATGCATCCAGATACTCTTGCAATGCAAATGTGGCCGCTAAGATACTACTGCTTTTGGTTAGGACAGCAGTGTCATCAGCGTAGGTCGCAATTAGTACGTCTTGTTCATTCACTTCAGTAACAGGAGTTTGTGTAGGCATGTCTGATGTATAAATAGAATATAGAGTAGGGCCGAGGACGCTACCTTGAGGGACTCCGGCAGAGATCGGTTTAGTGGACGACTTGTATCCATCAGCAGATACGTGGAAAGTGCGTTCTTCCAGGAAGCTTTTCACGAGCTGGAACAGTTGCGGTGTAAAAAGACTTTTGGCTTTGTACAGGAGCCCAGGGTGCCACACTCTGTCAAAGGCCTGCTGGATGTCAAGAAAGGCAGCAACTGCATACTCCTTATTCTCTAAGGCTTCTAAAGCAAAGTTGACAACTCTATGCAATTGCTCAGGAGTTCCATGTTGAAGACGAAAGCCGAACTGAAATTCCGGAATCGCACTGGTGACATTCTCGTCAATAAGCAGCCTATTCAGGATCAGTCTTTCCATAATTTTACCCAGAGATGGTAGTAGACTAATGGGCCTGTATGAGTCCACGTCAGTTAGCGGCTTTCCTGGTTTTGGGATCATGTGTATATTCGCCGATTTCCAAACTTTCGGGAAGTATCCAACAGTTAATACGCTATTGAACAACGTCACCAAGAATTGCAATGCTTGATCCGGTAAGAGTCGAATCGTCCTGTTGTCCAAAAGATCTTCACCAGGAGTTTTCTTTGGCGAAAGTTTACGTACAAGGTCTTTCACTTCTGTCAGTGAGACAGGGTTAGCAGGCAGGCTCATTTGAAATGGGGATTCCAAATATTCTTCAACTTGTCGACGTATACTTTCAGGCGAATAGTCGTATGGCTTGAAACGTTGCTCAAGGTTGTTAGCAAACGTTTCAGCTTTCTCTAGACTCGTACGGCACCAGCCACCTGAGGCATTTCTAATGGCTGATTTTGGAGTGGGCTGAGCCTTATACCGTTTAGTGATACGCCACAGCGAATAGTTAGAGCTAGCATCTGTGTCCAGGTTTTCCAAAAATCTGTCTATAGATTCTTGTTTTCTTTGAGCAAGCACCTTGCTTAGACAGTTAGCCAGTCGTTTATGTATCTGATTGATTCGTGCGTCTCCCGTTCTTGTATACTCTCTTCTTACTCTTCGCTTTAAATTAAGGAGCGCACCAATTCTGGGTGGCAGCAGGGGATGTCTAGAAGTATCTATTCTTTGTTGAGTTCTGGGTGCAGCTATCTCAGCAGCCTGATTTATCATGTGCATGAAAAGGCTGATGGCGTTGTCGATGTCAGATGGTTCCTGGATTTGTAAGTTAACCTCGCTCAGCTGTTCTAGGTGGGTTTTGAAAGCGTTTATATTAGCGCCTCTGGCAAGGAGTCGCGAGCGCTGTGGATTTTTCACAGGAATGGTATGCACTGTGGCCAAGATAGGAGTGTGGTCTGAGGACAGTTCGTGGAGGGTTCTTACTTGCAGCCTATCTGTAGCATATCCGTTAGTTATAAAGAAATCAAGCGCTGTCGGTGTTAGCAGGGGGTTATATGAATAAAAAGTGGGTTCACCAGTGGCAAGTACTTGATAATGCCCATTTGCAATGACTTCTTGTAGCTGCTTTCCCCTACTACAGGCTCGAGAGTTTCCCCACCATGCATGTTTGGCATTAAAGTCACCTCCCGCAATGAACTTGCTTCCAAGTCCGGCCAGTAAAGATTCAAATTCTATTCGTGTCCATCTTTCTGCTGGTGGTAGGTATATCGCCGCAAGATTGACATTCCCTTCCGAAGTTTGTAATTGGACGCTCGCTATCTGCCTGTCATTGCTAGAGGCGGGGGAAGGGGATTGTGACTTAGTGAATCCTTTAAAATGACTGCAGATCCACCTCTGTTGTTGCCACTGGGGTGATAAGCATGGTAAATGAGATAGCCTGGCAAGTAGATGCGCTGACCAGCGCGCATGTGAGTTTCAGTGGTAAGCATTATGTCTACGTTATAAGTGCTGAGAAATATTCTAAGCTCTTCAGATGCTCTGGCTAATCCACGAGCGTTCCATAATCCGATTTTTATTGATGGTTGATTCATTTCGGCAATCGCGCAATAAGAACATGGACCAGCTCTCTGAAGGCCTTGTTGGATTCTGCATTTTCTTGCATTAACTTAAATAAAGTGTCTAGTTTGCTATTAATGTCGCGAATGGCATTATCAATCGCTGCGAACTTATGGTTGAGCCGAGGGTCAGAAGAAGAGCTTGCGTCACTCTGCATGGTTGAGCCAGTCCTTGCTTGCATATCCTTTGGTCGAGCTATGTCAGCATACGATATGTTCGTTCTTAGGGCCTCAGCTGGTATAAATCCACGCGCTATGTCAGCATACGATATGTTCGTTCTTAGGGCCTCAGCTGGTATAAATCCACGCGAGGCGCGTCGTGGATCAGTGGTTGCCGGCAGTCTAGGTCTCGGCTTTTGTTTTTTATTTTTTTCTAATCTGACTGGGCAGCTTTTGTCTGTTGACATGTGGTTACCGCCACAGTTTATGCACATGTACGTATCGCTCACACAGAGTAAGGATCCAGTAGCATGAGGGCCACTACACTTACTACAAATAGGGTCCAGGACACAATAGTTTTTAGAGTGCCCAAAAATTTGGCATCTTTGACATTGTAGTAGTTCTTTTCTACGGGAAGCACGCTCTACGGTAACTCTGTATCTCCCAATTTGCGTTATCTTTAGGGACTCAGCTACGTTTGCAGCTTGTTTTAGATTGACATAAAACAAGTTTTGCCTAGTTTTATAGTTTATAGTAGCTTCGCTATCGTCATCGTTTATCTGGATATTCTTCCAGTCAGACTTTTTGGGGCAGTATATGTTAAGGACCTCGAAGCCATTGTCAGTGAATCCCTGTTCAATTTGTGATTTTGGAACGTTTGAGTGGATACCTTTGAGCACTACTCTGTAGGCCTTGTCTTCCTTTAGTTGGTGATGCCAAAATTGGCAGTTAAGCGATGTCAAAGTTCTTACAGTAGCCCGAAATGCGTCAGAGTTGGCTGTATATATCCTGGAGACCCCAAATTTAGAAGTGCGAATGTTGTAGTTAGCGGAGCCAATGCTATGGTCTAGAGATTTCTCTAATAAGACAGGATCGTTTACGTGCGGTACGCAGATAGCAGGGATCTTATTAGATTTTGCAGGTGAAGGTTGGTCATCTCTACCAAGGGCATCTGTGTCGCCATTGACAGAATCGAGGCTCTCCAGATCCTGTTCCATTTGATCTGCTTCAGCAGCCAGAATCGCGAATCTATTGTTTTCCAATACTTTTGCAGAGGAGGAATTAGTCGGCTTGTTGAGCGGCGTTGAGGTCTGCAATTTAGCTTTGCGGATCGGGGGCGGAGTGAGAGCAGGAAAAGAGGGCTGAGCCACGTCTTTTCTTTTTCGGCTGCCATTTCGTCCAGGAGCTTGGAACAAACATTTCAAATTACTTGTCTTAATCGCCAACGAAGATGATACACTTGTCAGCGGAGTCGTGGTTGAGCATATACTGCTGGCCGCAGTTGCAGCCACGGTGTACGTTGATGTATTGCTCAAGGTTGTTTTGGCATTCGTAATGGTGTAGATAACACTGGTAGTTGAGTTACTGCTGATTGTCACAATGGGGCTGGGGACCGCTGTTTGATCAGGCATACCTGCAAGGTAGGCTGATAGACCTGAGTGGCGGTCGCGGATTTGGGATCTTATTTCTCCTGGGTCTGCGCCAGCTATTTGTCTCATCTTCTCGAATTTTTCCCTCCTGTAACTAGGCTGCGAGCCAGCAGATGACTCCTCCATAGTACCAGATATTCTCAGTTCAATATCAAAAGCTTGCTGAATAAGTTTTAAGCGACCTCTCGCTTACGCAACGCGCAGAGCGAGGGGTATAAACAAGACGCTTTCAGTCTCACTTATCGCTGTTGGATTATTCGATAATAGTAATCACCGCCCTGCAGTGATCAAAAAGAGACTTCGTGTGCAAGATATGCACACGAGCGGCAACGAGGCCTCCGCTGGATTACTTGAGGTAATTGTTTAAAAAAGAATAACAAAAATTTTTTTTTTTTTTGCACAATTTTTTTTGGTTGGTGTGACCAGGGCCACTTTTCGGGTGACACTTACTTTGTTTTAAGGACGAATAGTCGGTGGCCTCTGGACCAACTTTCGACTCTTATTTCCTCCTTTACTTTACTAAGGTCTCCTCGTTTTTATGAGCAGTTGGTCACTACTAGCTTCCACCACAAGTTGCATGGATTTTTCGCGCTTTTCAATGCTTTCGGAGTCGTTTGAGTTCTTCTAAAAAATTATTTTATTTATTTTTTTGAATCATATATTACGGATTAGTGCCTAATGTGGCATTTTATAAGGTTCAGGGTTCCGGCTCTCCTTAAATATTTTTTTTACTTATTTATTTTCCAATATCCTATGGATTCGTAGGTGGTCGCATCGTATTTTTTCGGGACTTACATTCTTGATTTATTTTTTTTAAATCTTAAAAAATAAATAAAATGTTACCGGCATCTTTGAGGTTCTCCTAAAAATATTATTTTATTTCCAATTGCATCCTATGGATTAGTAGGAGGTCGCATCGTAGTTTTTCGATACATTACCTTCTTCATTTATTTTTTTTGTTTTCAATTGTTTCTATGGGCCGCCTTTTTATGCTACGGGCGACGATTGGGGTCTCCCTCAAATTTTCATTATTTTTCATTCTTATCCTATGAATGGTATCTTTATTTTATTTTCAATCTTTAAAATACATAATATGGGATCTAACTCCACTGCGTAGGCGAGACCTTGTTTTCTCATTTATATTTTTAAATTGCCAATTATTTTATTCATTTTTTTATTTAATCAGAACACAAGAACCAGAATGCTTGTGCCTCGATTACCACGATAGACTTTCTTCGGATTTCCTAAGTACTTTTTATTTTTATTTCTCTACTGGTGCTTAAATAAAATTATTTAAAATTGGCTTGAGTACGTTACCAAAGACTAAAAGCATAAGTGACTTTGATACTGATTTTCTTATTTATTTTTTCGTCAAATACTACTCTTCCTTGTGGTGTCTAATAATTTTTAATCATTTTTTTCCACTGGCCTTTAAATAAAAATAATTTAAAATAGGCTACTCGGAAACTGATTATCTTATTTATTTTTTGGACCATTACTTCTCTTCCATGAGATCTCAAAATTTTTTTATTTTTAATAAACAAGGTTGTTAAGAGGAGGATTATTTTGGTATTACTCCAATGAGTTCCGTTTGAAAACTGTTTCAATTCAATTCTCTTACACGAAAGATACATGAAAATCTTAAATCTATTTAAAAATGCCTTGAGACTCTATCTTGGGATTTTTAACGTGTTCAACGCTAGAACAAAGGTGCTCCATAATATCAAATATTTGAGTCTTATTTTCTCTTTATTTGTTTTTAAAATTAATTATTAAATTAAAGATCTTAAATGATGTGAACATCATAAATGCAATAATTTATTCAAATACTTTGTTAGATAATATAGGAATTGAAAAATCTTTTGAGCATATTGGCTCTAAGTTCCTTAAAAAATATCAGAAATCGTAGTGACGAAAACTACTATTTTTCCTTTATTTTTTATTTCCATTTTATTTATTGGTATACTATTTGGAAAGTGTATCGAAAATTTACTTCATTTTAATTCCTATATTATTTTTTTATTTTTAATTCCTTTATTTTGCCTCCACCGCACAATGGGTAAAAATCCCGTTTTTGGTGCATAAACTCTAGTTTATAAGATATTGACTTGAAACTTTTTTTGTTGTATTATTTGAACTAAAACTAAATTTTGGTTTTTGTTTTTTTTTTCAATTTGCGTACCGCACAGTGGATTAAAATGCACTTTTATTTAAGAAATTATTACAAATTATAATTTGAATCACATTTGGTATTACATTATAGAAAAATAAAATTAAACTCTGTTACGCATTTAGAATTCATTGTTGAATTTTACGAACACTAAAAAAAAATTTGATTACATTTTTTTAATAACTCAACAATTGTAACTTACTCTTTTCCTTGTGTTTTAGTTTTCAATACCGTCTGGTACCTCTTCCACTAATTCGATTTCAAAAGTGTCACATCATCGTTGCCATTTTCTTCATCTGAGTCTTCAGCGCACGAGTTTTGGGATGTACTTCCGTCGTTGTGGCCAACTGAATCAAATTGTGATCTATTCCTAATATAGAGGACAATAATTTTGGGTTGGAGAATGCCCGTCTCGCCGTATTTCCGTCATTTGTATTGCCACTGCCATTTTGTCTCGGCTTGTCCACATGAAGCCCCATATCTTTCCAAAACGCTGCTTGAACTTTATATTTTCGTGCCTCCAATTCGATTTTGTCCTTTCCCTTAACATGCCACTTTCTAAGCTCAATTCTGTATAATATTTTAAGCAAGAATTCAAAAAAGCGAATCCATGCATGAAGGGAACTTAATCCATACTGATCCGTATGTGGCATCATATCAAATATTTTGGAATAAAAATCACTTATAGTAAGAAGCTGGGTGGGCTTTGCCCCACACATTGGACACGACTGGCAGGATTTTGTTCCGGTGATTATAATTAACACCTTGCCGTCTATAAGTGTTAGGTGCCCATCGAATTTTACAAAAATTGCCTTCGATTCGAAAGCATGCACGTATAAATCCAGGTTTTTAATCTGATTGTCCAAGTTTTCTTTTTCTTCTAATATAAGAGACGTTGTTTCCTTTAAGCATGCTATTTTTAGAGGACGGCAAAATCGTATGGATTGAGGCGATTTATTTAACCAAATGACTCTTGGTTTTTGATCAATCATTTTTATGGGAATAATTGATGTAACAAATAGAGAATCATCTAAAGATTGAGACTCTGCGATGCCTAATTTTTGTTTGTATAAACTGTGACCAGTAGACCCATCAAACCCATAGCTAACAAGAATGGAAAGCTAACTTCGGGTGGAGCCGAAGTTGATATACCTTGCAGATATGTGGCGGCTTATATTATTAGATATATATCGGATCTTATATAGTCGGCTGATCCTTATAAAACTCGGCAGATCAAATTAGTCTGCCGAAAGTAGAATCCATACAAAGTCCCAGTCTTCTAACTTAAAAAACAACGAAGTTATGGCATTTCCGATCAATCAGTTATATGGCAGCTATAGGATATAGTTGACCGATCCCGGCCATTCCGACTTATATACTGCCTGCAAAGAAAAGAAGGATGTGTGCAAAGTTTGAAGTCGATAGCTTTAAAACTGAGAGACTAGTTTGCGTAGAAACAGACAGACAGACGGACAGACGGACATGCTTATATCGACTCAGGAGGTGATCCTGATCAAGAATATATATACTTTATAGGGTCGGAGATGTCTCCTTCACTGCGTTGCACACTTTTGACCAAAATTATAATACCCTCTGCAAGGGTATAAAAATAAGAGTACACTGAGTAACATCTGAAAGTATTTCACAAACTTCCTTTTGCATCAGTAATATTCTCGAACGGTGAAGATTGGAGACTTCGGACTGGCGAGGGACATCTACAAGAGCGACTACTACCGGAAGCAGGGCGAAGGACTGCTGCCAGTTCGCTGGATGTCCCCGGAGAGCCTGGTGGACGGTCTGTTCACCACCCAGTCGGATGTGGGGGCCTTCGGAGTGCTCTGCTGGGAGATCCTCACGCTGGGCCAGCAACCGTATGCGGCGAGGAACAACTTCGAGGTGTTGGCCCTCGTCAAGGACGGCGGACGATTGCAGCAGCCGCCCATTTGCCTACGATTCCATGTACATCTCTTCCGTATCCTAATTATGCATCCTTTTCAGCTACTCTCTGCTCGTCTTGTGCTGGCGCACAGATCCTTGGGAGCGGCCCAGTTTCCGGCGCTGCTATAACACTCTTCACGCCATTGCCACGGATCTCCGGCGAAGTCAGATGGCCGGCTCCGGCCAGGAGACGGTGGTCATTTCCCGGACAGAGCCGAGAGTGCATTTCGACGAGGAGCCGTCCAGGAAGGAGAAGGAGAAGGCAAAGGGGGAACAGGAGACGGGTGAGGATGGTCTGTCCCTGCAGGAGGTAGCCACTGGGGAGGCGAGTCCTGCCAAGGAGAAGCAGCTGTACGCCAATGAAGGAATCTCCAGGCTGTAGTAGGGGTTTCCACTTCTCACAAAATAATACACAACGAAATGTGGTCACAAATTAGCTTTCCAATTAATTTTTAAGATTTACTTTTAAGGCTCACTTTTTTGCAACGATTTTTAGTTAATAAAAACAACTAACTAATTAAATAATTGAAAATTGTTTTGGTCCTTGACTTGCCCCTAAAAGCGGGCTACGAAGCTTGAACTTTTGTTTGGCAGCCAGGTCGGCCGTCGTTTTTATAATTCACAACTGGTTTTGGTTCATTTTTGGCCAAGACCCTTGAAATTTCCCCACCAGCTTCATTCTGCCTCCGTCTTCGATCTAGCCAGGTCTCACCCTTATTTACTTATTTTCTTTATTTTTAATTTTTTTATTTTTGCCTCCACCGCTCCAAGCACCAAATATTATTTTGCGGTGGTTATAGACGCACAAAATCCACCGTCGAGCGCCTCTCTGCTTTCCTTATTTTACTTTGTTTTAAGGACGAATAGTCGGTGGCCTCTGGACCAACTTTCGACTCTTATTTCCTCCTTTACTTTACTAAGGTCTCCTCGTTTTTATGAGCAGTTGGTCACTACTAGCTTCCACCACAAGTTGCATGGATTTTTCGCGCTTTTCAATGCTTTCGGAGTCGTTTGTGTTCTTCTAAAAAATTATTTTATTTATTTTTTTGAATCATATATTACGGATTAGTGCCTAATGTGGCATTTTATAAGGTTCAGGGTTCCGGCTCTCCTTAAATATTTTTTTTACTTATTTATTTTCCAATATCCTATGGATTCGTAGGTGGTCGCATCGTATTTTTTCGGGACTTACATTCTTGATTTATTTTTTTTAAATCTTAAAAAATAAATAAAATGTTACCGGCATCTTTGAGGTTCTCCTAAAAATATTATTTTATTTCCAATTGCATCCTATGGATTAGTAGGAGGTCGCATCGTAGTTTTTCGATACATTACCTTCTTCATTTATTTTTTTTGTTTTCAATTGTTTCTATGGGCCGCCTTTTTATGCTACGGGCGACGATTGGGGTCTCCCTCAAATTTTCATTATTTTTCATTTTTATCCTATGAATGGTATCTTTATTTTATTTTCAATCTTTAAAATACATAATATGGGATCTAACTCCACTGCGTAGGCGAGACCTTGTTTTCTCATTTATATTTTTAAATTGCCAATTATTTTATTCATTTTTTTATTTAATCAGAACACAAGAACCAGAATGCTTGTGCCTCGATTACCACGATAGACTTTCTTCGGATTTCCTAAGTACTTTTTATTTTTATTTCTCTACTGGTGCTTAAATAAAATTATTTAAAATTGGCTTGAGTACGTTACCAAAGACTAAAAGCATAAGTGACTTTGATACTGATTTTCTTATTTATTTTTTCGTCAAATACTACTCTTCCTTGTGGTGTCTAATAATTTTTAATCATTTTTTTCCACTGGCCTTTAAATAAAAATAATTTAAAATAGGCTACTCGGAAACTGATTATCTTATTTATTTTTTGGACCATTACTTCTCTTCCATGAGATCTCAAAATTTTTTTATTTTTAATAAACAAGGTTGTTAAGAGGAGGATTATTTTGGTATTACTCCAATGAGTTCCGTTTCAAAACTGTTTCAATTCAATTCTCTTACACGAAAGATACATGAAAATCTTAAATCTATTTAAAAATGCCTTGAGACTCTATCTTGGGATTTTTAACGTGTTCAACGCTTGAACAAAGGTGCTCCATAATATCAAATATTTGAGTCTTATTTTCTCTTTATTTGTTTTTAAAATTAATTATTGAATTAAAGATCTTAAATGATGTGAACATCATAAATGCAATAATTTATTCAAATACTTTGTTAGATAATATAGGAATTGAAAAATCTTTTGAGCATATTGGCTCTAAGTTCCTTAAAAAATATCAGAAATCGTAGTGACGAAAACTACTATTTTTCCTTTATTTTTTATTTCCATTTTATTTATTGGTATACTATTTGGAAAGTGTATCGAAAATTTACTTCATTTTAATTCCTATATTATTTTTTTATTTTTAATTCCTTTATTTTGCCTCCACCGCACAATGGGTAAAAATCCCGTTTTTGGTGCATAAACTCTAGTTTATAAGATATTGACTTGAAACTTTTTTTGTTGTATTATTTGAACTAAAACTAAATTTTGGTTTTTGTTTTTTTTTTCAATTTGCGTACCGCACAGTGGATTAAAATGCACTTTTATTTAAGAAATTATTACAAATTATAATTTGAATCACATTTGGTATTACATTATAGAAAAATAAAATTAAACTCTGTTACGCATTTAGAATTCATTGTTGAATTTTACGAACACTAAAAAAAAATTTGATTACATTTTTTTAATAACTCAACAATTGTAACTTACTCTTTTCCTTGTGTTTTAGTTTTCAATACCGTCTGGTACCTCTTCCACTAATTCGATTTCAAAAGTGTCACATCATCGTTGCCATTTTCTTCATCTGAGTCTTCAGCGCACGAGTTTTGGGATGTACTTCCGTCGTTGTGGCCAACTGAATCAAATTGTGATCTATTCCTAATATAGAGGACAATAATTTTGGGTTGGAGAATGCCCGTCTCGCCGTATTTCCGTCATTTGTATTGCCACTGCCATTTTGTCTCGGCTTGTCTACATGAAGCCCCATATCTTTCCAAAACGCTGCTTGAACTTTATATTTTCGTGCCTCCAATTCGATTTTGTCCTTTCCCTTAACATGCCACTTTCTAAGCTCAATTCTGTATAATATTTTAAGCAAGAATTCAAAAAAGCGAATCCATGCATGAAGGGAACTTAATCCATACTGATCCGTATGTGGCATCATATCAAATATTTTGGAATAAAAATCACTTATAGTAAGAAGCTGGGTGGGCTTTGCCCCACACATTGGACACGACTGGCAGGACTTTGTTCCGGTGATTATAATTAACACCTTGCCGTCTATAAGTGTTAGGTGCCCATCGAATTTTACAAAAATTGCATTCGATTCGAAAGCATGCACGTATAAATCCAGGTTTTTAATCTGATTGTCCAAGTTTTCTTTTTCTTCTAATATAAGAGACGTTGTTTCCTTTAAGCATGCTATTTTTAGAGGACGGCAAAATCGTATGGATTGAGGCGATTTATTTAACCAAATGACTCTTGGTTTTTGATCAATCATTTTTATGGGAATAATTGATGTAACAAATAGACAATCATCTAAAGATTGAGACTCTGCGATGCTTAATTTTTGTTTGTGTAAACTGTGACCAGTAGACCCATCAAACCCATAGCTAACAAGAATGGAAAGCTAACTTCGGGTGGAGCCGAAGTTGATATACCTTGCAGATATGTGGCGGCTTATATTATTAGATATATATCGGATCTTATATAGTCGGCTGATCCTTATAAAACTCGGCAGATCAAATTAGTCTGCCGAAAGTAGAATCCATACAAAGTCCCAGTCTTCTAACTTAAAAAACAACGAAGTTATGGCATTTCCGATCAATCAGTTATATGGCAGCTATAGGATATAGTTGACCGATCCCGGCCATTCCGACTTATATACTGCCTGCAAAGAAAAGAAGGATGTGTGCAAAGTTTGAAGTCGATAGCTTTAAAACTGAGAGACTAGTTTGCGTAGAAACAGACAGACAGACGGACAGACGGACATGCTTATATCGACTCAGGAGGTGATCCTGATCAAGAATATATATACTTTATAGGGTCGGAGATGTCTCCTTCACTGCGTTGCACACTTTTGACCAAAATTATAATACCCTCTGCAAGGGTATAAAAATAAGAGTACACTGAGTAACATCTGAAAGTATTTCACAAACTTCCTTTTGCATCAGTAATATTCTCGAACGGTGAAGATTGGAGACTTCGGACTGGCGAGGGACATCTACAAGAGCGACTACTACCGGAAGGAGGGCGAAGGACTGCTGCCAGTTCGCTGGATGTCCCCGGAGAGCCTGGTGGACGGTCTGTTCACCACCCAGTCGGATGTGGGGGCCTTCGGAGTGCTCTGCTGGGAGATCCTCACGCTGGGCCAGCAACCGTATGCGGCGAGGAACAACTTCGAGGTGTTGGCCCTCGTCAAGGACGGCGGACGATTGCAGCAGCCGCCCATTTGTCCGGACAGGCTGTGGGTCCTACGATTCCATGTACATCTCTTCCGTATCCTAATTATGCATCCTTTTCAGCTACTCTCTGCTCGTCTTGTGCTGGCGCACAGATCCTTGGGAGCGGCCCAGTTTCCGGCGCTGCTATAACACTCTTCACGCCATTGCCACGGATCTCCGGCGAAGTCAGATGGCCGGCTCCGGCCAGGAGACGGTGGTCATTTCCCGGACAGAGCCGAGAGTGCATTTCGACGAGGAGCCGTCCAGGAAGGAGAAGGAGAAGGCAAAGGGGGAACAGGAGACGGGTGAGGATGGTCTGTCCCTGCAGGAGGTAGCCACTGGGGAGGCGAGTCCTGCCAAGGAGAAGCAGCTGTACGCCAATGAAGGAATCTCCAGGCTGTAGTAGGGGTTTCCACTTCTCACAAAATAATACACAACGAAATGTGGTCACAAATTAGCTTTCCAATTAATTTTTAAGATTTACTTTTAAGGCTCACTTTTTTGCAACGATTTTTAGTTAATAAAAACAACTAACTAATTAAATAATTGAAAATTGTTTTGGTCCTTGACTTGCCCCTAAAAGCGGGCTACGAAGCTTGAACTTTTGTTTGGCAGCCAGGTCGGCCGTCGTTTTTATAATTCACAACTGGTTTTGGTTCATTTTTGGCCAAGACCCTTGAAATTTCCCCACCAGCTTCATTCTGCCTCCGTCTTCGATCTAGCCAGGTCTCACCCTTATTTACTTATTTTCTTTATTTTTAATTTTTTTTATTTTTGCCTCCACCGCTCCAAGCACCAAATATTATTTTGCGGTGGTTATAGACGCACAAAATCCACCGTCGAGCGCCTCTCTGCTTTCCTTATTTTACTTTGTTTTAAGGACGAATAGTCGGTGGCCTCTGGACCAACTTTCGACTCTTATTTCCTCCTTTACTTTACTAAGGTCTCCTCGTTTTTATGAGCAGTTGGTCACTACTAGCTTCCACCACAAGTTGCATGGATTTTTCGCGCTTTTCAATGCTTTCGGAGTCGTTTGTGTTCTTCTAAAAAATTATTTTATTTATTTTTTTGAATCATATATTACGGATTAGTGCCTAATGTGGCATTTTATAAGGTTCAGGGTTCCGGCTCTCCTTAAATATTTTTTTTACTTATTTATTTTCCAATATCCTATGGATTCGTAGGTGGTCGCATCGTATTTTTTCGGGACTTACATTCTTGATTTATTTTTTTTAAATCTTAAAAAATAAATAAAATGTTACCGGCATCTTTGAGGTTCTCCTAAAAATATTATTTTATTTCCAATTGCATCCTATGGATTAGTAGGAGGTCGCATCGTAGTTTTTCGATACATTACCTTCTTCATTTATTTTTTTTGTTTTCAATTGTTTCTATGGGCCGCCTTTTTATGCTACGGGCGACGATTGGGGTCTCCCTCAAATTTTCATTATTTTTCATTCTTATCCTATGAATGGTATCTTTATTTTATTTTCAATCTTTAAAATACATAATATGGGATCTAACTCCACTGCGTAGGCGAGACCTTGTTTTCTCATTTATATTTTTAAATTGCCAATTATTTTATTCATTTTTTTATTTAATCAGAACACAAGAACCAGAATGCTTGTGCCTCGATTACCACGATAGACTTTCTTCGGATTTCCTAAGTACTTTTTATTTTTATTTCTCTACTGGTGCTTAAATAAAATTATTTAAAATTGGCTTGAGTACGTTACCAAAGACTAAAAGCATAAGTGACTTTGATACTGATTTTCTTATTTATTTTTTCGTCAAATACTACTCTTCCTTGTGGTGTCTAATAATTTTTAATCATTTTTTTCCACTGGCCTTTAAATAAAAATAATTTAAAATAGGCTACTCGGAAACTGATTATCTTATTTATTTTTTGGACCATTACTTCTCTTCCATGAGATCTCAAAATTTTTTTATTTTTAATAAACAAGGTTGTTAAGAGGAGGATTATTTTGGTATTACTCCAATGAGTTCCGTTTCAAAACTGTTTCAATTCAATTCAATTCTCTTACACGAAAGATACATGAAAATCTTAAATCTATTTAAAAATGCCTTGAGACTCTATCTTGGGATTTTTAACGTGTTCAACGCTTGAACAAAGGTGCTCCATAATATCAAATATTTGAGTCTTATTTTCTCTTTATTTGTTTTTAAAATTAATTATTGAATTAAAGATCTTAAATGATGTGAACATCATAAATGCAATAATTTATTCAAATACTTTGTTAGATAATATAGGAATTGAAAAATCTTTTGAGCATATTGGCTCTAAGTTCCTTAAAAAATATCAGAAATCGTAGTGACGAAAACTACTATTTTTCCTTTATTTTTTATTTCCATTTTATTTATTGGTATACTATTTGGAAAGTGTATCGAAAATTTACTTCATTTTAATTCCTATATTATTTTTTTATTTTTAATTCCTTTATTTTGCCTCCACCGCACAATGGGTAAAAATCCCGTTTTTGGTGCATAAACTCTAGTTTATAAGATATTGACTTGAAACTTTTTTTGTTGTATTATTTGAACTAAAACTAAATTTTGGTTTTTGTTTTTTTTTTCAATTTGCGTACCGCACAGTGGATTAAAATGCACTTTTATTTAAGAAATTATTACAAATTATAATTTGAATCACATTTGGTATTACATTATAGAAAAATAAAATTAAACTCTGTTACGCATTTAGAATTCATTGTTGAATTTTACGAACACTAAAAAAAAATTTGATTACATTTTTTTAATAACTCAACAATTGTAACTTACTCTTTTCCTTGTGTTTTAGTTTTCAATACCGTCTGGTACCTCTTCCACTAATTCGATTTCAAAAGTGTCACATCATCGTTGCCATTTTCTTCATCTGAGTCTTCAGCGCACGAGTTTTGGGATGTACTTCCGTCGTTGTGGCCAACTGAATCAAATTGTGATCTATTCCTAATATAGAGGACAATAATTTTGGGTTGGAGAATGCCCGTCTCGCCGTATTTCCGTCATTTGTATTGCCACTGCCATTTTGTCTCGGCTTGTCTACATGAAGCCCCATATCTTTCCAAAACGCTGCTTGAACTTTATATTTTCGTGCCTCCAATTCGATTTTGTCCTTTCCCTTAACATGCCACTTTCTAAGCTCAATTCTGTATAATATTTTAAGCAAGAATTCAAAAAAGCGAATCCATGCATGAAGGGAACTTAATCCATACTGATCCGTATGTGGCATCATATCAAATATTTTGGAATAAAAATCACTTATAGTAAGAAGCTGGGTGGGCTTTGCCCCACACATTGGACACGACTGGCAGGACTTTGTTCCGGTGATTATAATTAACACCTTGCCGTCTATAAGTGTTAGGTGCCCATCGAATTTTACAAAAATTGCATTCGATTCGAAAGCATGCACGTATAAATCCAGGTTTTTAATCTGATTGTCCAAGTTTTCTTTTTCTTCTAATATAAGAGACGTTGTTTCCTTTAAGCATGCTATTTTTAGAGGACGGCAAAATCGTATGGATTGAGGCGATTTATTTAACCAAATGACTCTTGGTTTTTGATCAATCATTTTTATGGGAATAATTGATGTAACAAATAGACAATCATCTAAAGATTGAGACTCTGCGATGCTTAATTTTTGTTTGTGTAAACTGTGACCAGTAGACCCATCAAACCCATAGCTAACAAGAATGGAAAGCTAACTTCGGGTGGAGCCGAAGTTGATATACCTTGCAGATATGTGGCGGCTTATATTATTAGATATATATCGGATCTTATATAGTCGGCTGATCCTTATAAAACTCGGCAGATCAAATTAGTCTGCCGAAAGTAGAATCCATACAAAGTCCCAGTCTTCTAACTTAAAAAACAACGAAGTTATGGCATTTCCGATCAATCAGTTATATGGCAGCTATAGGATATAGTTGACCGATCCCGGCCATTCCGACTTATATACTGCCTGCAAAGAAAAGAAGGATGTGTGCAAAGTTTGAAGTCGATAGCTTTAAAACTGAGAGACTAGTTTGCGTAGAAACAGACAGACAGACGGACAGACGGACATGCTTATATCGACTCAGGAGGTGATCCTGATCAAGAATATATATACTTTATAGGGTCGGAGATGTCTCCTTCACTGCGTTGCACACTTTTGACCAAAATTATAATACCCTCTGCAAGGGTATAAAAATAAGAGTACACTGAGTAACATCTGAAAGTATTTCACAAACTTCCTTTTGCATCAGTAATATTCTCGAACGGTGAAGATTGGAGACTTCGGACTGGCGAGGGACATCTACAAGAGCGACTACTACCGGAAGGAGGGCGAAGGACTGCTGCCAGTTCGCTGGATGTCCCCGGAGAGCCTGGTGGACGGTCTGTTCACCACCCAGTCGGATGTGGGGGCCTTCGGAGTGCTCTGCTGGGAGATCCTCACGCTGGGCCAGCAACCGTATGCGGCGAGGAACAACTTCGAGGTGTTGGCCCTCGTCAAGGACGGCGGACGATTGCAGCAGCCGCCCATTTGTCCGGACAGGCTGTGGGTCCTACGATTCCATGTACATCTCTTCCGTATCCTAATTATGCATCCTTTTCAGCTACTCTCTGCTCGTCTTGTGCTGGCGCACAGATCCTTGGGAGCGGCCCAGTTTCCGGCGCTGCTATAACACTCTTCACGCCATTGCCACGGATCTCCGGCGAAGTCAGATGGCCGGCTCCGGCCAGGAGACGGTGGTCATTTCCCGGACAGAGCCGAGAGTGCATTTCGACGAGGAGCCGTCCAGGAAGGAGAAGGAGAAGGCAAAGGGGGAACAGGAGACGGGTGAGGATGGTCTGTCCCTGCAGGAGGTAGCCACTGGGGAGGCGAGTCCTGCCAAGGAGAAGCAGCTGTACGCCAATGAAGGAATCTCCAGGCTGTAGTAGGGGTTTCCACTTCTCACAAAATAATACACAACGAAATGTGGTCACAAATTAGCTTTCCAATTAATTTTTAAGATTTACTTTTAAGGCTCACTTTTTTGCAACGATTTTTAGTTAATAAAAACAACTAACTAATTAAATAATTGAAAATTGTTTTGGTCCTTGACTTGCCCCTAAAAGCGGGCTACGAAGCTTGAACTTTTGTTTGGCAGCCAGGTCGGCCGTCGTTTTTATAATTCACAACTGGTTTTGGTTCATTTTTGGCCAAGACCCTTGAAATTTCCCCACCAGCTTCATTCTGCCTCCGTCTTCGATCTAGCCAGGTCTCACCCTTATTTACTTATTTTCTTTATTTTTAATTTTTTTTATTTTTGCCTCCACCGCTCCAAGCACCAAATATTATTTTGCGGTGGTTATAGACGCACAAAATCCACCGTCGAGCGCCTCTCTGCTTTCCTTATTTTACTTTGTTTTAAGGACGAATAGTCGGTGGCCTCTGGACCAACTTTCGACTCTTATTTCCTCCTTTACTTTACTAAGGTCTCCTCGTTTTTATGAGCAGTTGGTCACTACTAGCTTCCACCACAAGTTGCATGGATTTTTCGCGCTTTTCAATGCTTTCGGAGTCGTTTGTGTTCTTCTAAAAAATTATTTTATTTATTTTTTTGAATCATATATTACGGATTAGTGCCTAATGTGGCATTTTATAAGGTTCAGGGTTCCGGCTCTCCTTAAATATTTTTTTTACTTATTTATTTTCCAATATCCTATGGATTCGTAGGTGGTCGCATCGTATTTTTTCGGGACTTACATTCTTGATTTATTTTTTTTAAATCTTAAAAAATAAATAAAATGTTACCGGCATCTTTGAGGTTCTCCTAAAAATATTATTTTATTTCCAATTGCATCCTATGGATTAGTAGGAGGTCGCATCGTAGTTTTTCGATACATTACCTTCTTCATTTATTTTTTTTGTTTTCAATTGTTTCTATGGGCCGCCTTTTTTATGCTACGGGCGACGATTGGGGTCTCCCTCAAATTTTCATTATTTTTCATTCTTATCCTATGAATGGTATCTTTATTTTATTTTCAATCTTTAAAATACATAATATGGGATCTAACTCCACTGCGTAGGCGAGACCTTGTTTTCTCATTTATATTTTTAAATTGCCAATTATTTTATTCATTTTTTTATTTAATCAGAACACAAGAACCAGAATGCTTGTGCCTCGATTACCACGATAGACTTTCTTCGGATTTCCTAAGTACTTTTTATTTTTATTTCTCTACTGGTGCTTAAATAAAATTATTTAAAATTGGCTTGAGTACGTTACCAAAGACTAAAAGCATAAGTGACTTTGATACTGATTTTCTTATTTATTTTTTCGTCAAATACTACTCTTCCTTGTGGTGTCTAATAATTTTTAATCATTTTTTTCCACTGGCCTTTAAATAAAAATAATTTAAAATAGGCTACTCGGAAACTGATTATCTTATTTATTTTTTGGACCATTACTTCTCTTCCATGAGATCTCAAAATTTTTTTATTTTTAATAAACAAGGTTGTTA
Organism: Drosophila monieri; assembly: GCA_035047585.1. Classification (NCBI taxonomy): domain Eukaryota; kingdom Metazoa; phylum Arthropoda; class Insecta; order Diptera; family Drosophilidae; genus Drosophila; species Drosophila monieri. The sequence goes on from JAWNPJ010000052.1 coordinate 1,828,797, forward strand.
AGAGGAGGATTATTTTGGTATTACTCCAATGAGTTCCGTTTCAAAACTGTTTCAATTCAATTCAATTCTCTTACACGAAAGATACATGAAAATCTTAAATCTATTTAAAAATGCCTTGAGACTCTATCTTGGGATTTTTAACGTGTTCAACGCTTGAACAAAGGTGCTCCATAATATCAAATATTTGAGTCTTATTTTCTCTTTATTTGTTTTTAAAATTAATTATTGAATTAAAGATCTTAAATGATGTGAACATCATAAATGCAATAATTTATTCAAATACTTTGTTAGATAATATAGGAATTGAAAAATCTTTTGAGCATATTGGCTCTAAGTTCCTTAAAAAATATCAGAAATCGTAGTGACGAAAACTACTATTTTTCCTTTATTTTTTATTTCCATTTTATTTATTGGTATACTATTTGGAAAGTGTATCGAAAATTTACTTCATTTTAATTCCTATATTATTTTTTTATTTTTAATTCCTTTATTTTGCCTCCACCGCACAATGGGTAAAAATCCCGTTTTTGGTGCATAAACTCTAGTTTATAAGATATTGACTTGAAACTTTTTTTGTTGTATTATTTGAACTAAAACTAAATTTTGGTTTTTGTTTTTTTTTTCAATTTGCGTACCGCACAGTGGATTAAAATGCACTTTTATTTAAGAAATTATTACAAATTATAATTTGAATCACATTTGGTATTACATTATAGAAAAATAAAATTAAACTCTGTTACGCATTTAGAATTCATTGTTGAATTTTACGAACACTAAAAAAAAATTTGATTACATTTTTTTAATAACTCAACAATTGTAACTTACTCTTTTCCTTGTGTTTTAGTTTTCAATACCGTCTGGTACCTCTTCCACTAATTCGATTTCAAAAGTGTCACATCATCGTTGCCATTTTCTTCATCTGAGTCTTCAGCGCACGAGTTTTGGGATGTACTTCCGTCGTTGTGGCCAACTGAATCAAATTGTGATCTATTCCTAATATAGAGGACAATAATTTTGGGTTGGAGAATGCCCGTCTCGCCGTATTTCCGTCATTTGTATTGCCACTGCCATTTTGTCTCGGCTTGTCTACATGAAGCCCCATATCTTTCCAAAACGCTGCTTGAACTTTATATTTTCGTGCCTCCAATTCGATTTTGTCCTTTCCCTTAACATGCCACTTTCTAAGCTCAATTCTGTATAATATTTTAAGCAAGAATTCAAAAAAGCGAATCCATGCATGAAGGGAACTTAATCCATACTGATCCGTATGTGGCATCATATCAAATATTTTGGAATAAAAATCACTTATAGTAAGAAGCTGGGTGGGCTTTGCCCCACACATTGGACACGACTGGCAGGACTTTGTTCCGGTGATTATAATTAACACCTTGCCGTCTATAAGTGTTAGGTGCCCATCGAATTTTACAAAAATTGCATTCGATTCGAAAGCATGCACGTATAAATCCAGGTTTTTAATCTGATTGTCCAAGTTTTCTTTTTCTTCTAATATAAGAGACGTTGTTTCCTTTAAGCATGCTATTTTTAGAGGACGGCAAAATCGTATGGATTGAGGCGATTTATTTAACCAAATGACTCTTGGTTTTTGATCAATCATTTTTATGGGAATAATTGATGTAACAAATAGACAATCATCTAAAGATTGAGACTCTGCGATGCTTAATTTTTGTTTGTGTAAACTGTGACCAGTAGACCCATCAAACCCATAGCTAACAAGAATGGAAAGCTAACTTCGGGTGGAGCCGAAGTTGATATACCTTGCAGATATGTGGCGGCTTATATTATTAGATATATATCGGATCTTATATAGTCGGCTGATCCTTATAAAACTCGGCAGATCAAATTAGTCTGCCGAAAGTAGAATCCATACAAAGTCCCAGTCTTCTAACTTAAAAAACAACGAAGTTATGGCATTTCCGATCAATCAGTTATATGGCAGCTATAGGATATAGTTGACCGATCCCGGCCATTCCGACTTATATACTGCCTGCAAAGAAAAGAAGGATGTGTGCAAAGTTTGAAGTCGATAGCTTTAAAACTGAGAGACTAGTTTGCGTAGAAACAGACAGACAGACGGACAGACGGACATGCTTATATCGACTCAGGAGGTGATCCTGATCAAGAATATATATACTTTATAGGGTCGGAGATGTCTCCTTCACTGCGTTGCACACTTTTGACCAAAATTATAATACCCTCTGCAAGGGTATAAAAATAAGAGTACACTGAGTAACATCTGAAAGTATTTCACAAACTTCCTTTTGCATCAGTAATATTCTCGAACGGTGAAGATTGGAGACTTCGGACTGGCGAGGGACATCTACAAGAGCGACTACTACCGGAAGGAGGGCGAAGGACTGCTGCCAGTTCGCTGGATGTCCCCGGAGAGCCTGGTGGACGGTCTGTTCACCACCCAGTCGGATGTGGGGGCCTTCGGAGTGCTCTGCTGGGAGATCCTCACGCTGGGCCAGCAACCGTATGCGGCGAGGAACAACTTCGAGGTGTTGGCCCTCGTCAAGGACGGCGGACGATTGCAGCAGCCGCCCATTTGTCCGGACAGGCTGTGGGTCCTACGATTCCATGTACATCTCTTCCGTATCCTAATTATGCATCCTTTTCAGCTACTCTCTGCTCGTCTTGTGCTGGCGCACAGATCCTTGGGAGCGGCCCAGTTTCCGGCGCTGCTATAACACTCTTCACGCCATTGCCACGGATCTCCGGCGAAGTCAGATGGCCGGCTCCGGCCAGGAGACGGTGGTCATTTCCCGGACAGAGCCGAGAGTGCATTTCGACGAGGAGCCGTCCAGGAAGGAGAAGGAGAAGGCAAAGGGGGAACAGGAGACGGGTGAGGATGGTCTGTCCCTGCAGGAGGTAGCCACTGGGGAGGCGAGTCCTGCCAAGGAGAAGCAGCTGTACGCCAATGAAGGAATCTCCAGGCTGTAGTAGGGGTTTCCACTTCTCACAAAATAATACACAACGAAATGTGGTCACAAATTAGCTTTCCAATTAATTTTTAAGATTTACTTTTAAGGCTCACTTTTTTGCAACGATTTTTAGTTAATAAAAACAACTAACTAATTAAATAATTGAAAATTGTTTTGGTCCTTGACTTGCCCCTAAAAGCGGGCTACGAAGCTTGAACTTTTGTTTGGCAGCCAGGTCGGCCGTCGTTTTTATAATTCACAACTGGTTTTGGTTCATTTTTGGCCAAGACCCTTGAAATTTCCCCACCAGCTTCATTCTGCCTCCGTCTTCGATCTAGCCAGGTCTCACCCTTATTTACTTATTTTCTTTATTTTTAATTTTTTTTATTTTTGCCTCCACCGCTCCAAGCACCAAATATTATTTTGCGGTGGTTATAGACGCACAAAATCCACCGTCGAGCGCCTCTCTGCTTTCCTTATTTTACTTTGTTTTAAGGACGAATAGTCGGTGGCCTCTGGACCAACTTTCGACTCTTATTTCCTCCTTTACTTTACTAAGGTCTCCTCGTTTTTATGAGCAGTTGGTCACTACTAGCTTCCACCACAAGTTGCATGGATTTTTCGCGCTTTTCAATGCTTTCGGAGTCGTTTGTGTTCTTCTAAAAAATTATTTTATTTATTTTTTTGAATCATATATTACGGATTAGTGCCTAATGTGGCATTTTATAAGGTTCAGGGTTCCGGCTCTCCTTAAATATTTTTTTTACTTATTTATTTTCCAATATCCTATGGATTCGTAGGTGGTCGCATCGTATTTTTTCGGGACTTACATTCTTGATTTATTTTTTTTAAATCTTAAAAAATAAATAAAATGTTACCGGCATCTTTGAGGTTCTCCTAAAAATATTATTTTATTTCCAATTGCATCCTATGGATTAGTAGGAGGTCGCATCGTAGTTTTTCGATACATTACCTTCTTCATTTATTTTTTTTGTTTTCAATCCTATGGGCCCTCGTTTCTTAGCCTTTTTATGCTACGGGCGACGCTTGGGTTCTCCCTCAAATATTCATTATTTTTCATTCTTATCCTATAAATGGTATCTTTATTTTATTTTCAATCTTTAAAATACATAATATGGGATCTAACTCCACTGCGTAGGCGAAGACCTTGTTTTCTCATTTATATTTTTAAATTGCCAATTATTTTATTCATTTTTTTATTTAATCAGAACACAAGAACCAGAATGCTTGTGCCTCGATTACCACGATAGACTTTCTTCGGATTTCCTAAGTACTTTTTATTTTTATTTCTCTACTGGTGCTTAAATAAAATTATTTAAAATTGGCTTGAATACGTTACCAAAGACTAAAAGCATAAGTGACTTTGATACTGATTTTCTTATTAATTTTTTCGTCAAATACTACTCTTCCTTGTGGTGACTAATAATTTTTAATCATTTTTTTCCACTGGCCTTTAAATAAAAATAATTTAAAATAGGTTACTCGGAAACTGATTATGTTATTTATTTTTTGGACCATTACTTCTCTTCCATGAGATCTCAAAAATTTTTTATTTTTAATAAACAAGGTTGTTAAGAGGAGGATTATTTTGGTATTACTCCAATGAGTTCCGTTTCAAAACTGTTTCAATTCAATTCAATTCTCTTACACGAAAGATACATGAAAATCTTAAATCTATTTAAAAATGCCTTGAGACTCTATCTTGGGATTTTTAACGTGTTCAACGCTTGAACAAAGGTGCTCCATAATATCAAATATTTGAGTCTTATTTTCTCTTTATTTGTTTTTAAAATTAATTATTGAATTAAAGATCTTAAATGATGTGAACATCATAAATGCAATAATTTATTCAAATACTTTGTTAGATAATATAGGAATTGAAAAATCTTTTGAGCATATTGGCTCTAAGTTCCTTAAAAAATATCAGAAATCGTAGTGACGAAAACTACTATTTTTCCTTTATTTTTTATTTCCATTTTATTTATTGGTATACTATTTGGAAAGTGTATCGAAAATTTACTTAATTTTAATTCTTATATTATTTTTTTATTTTTAATTCTTTTATTTTGCCTCCACCGCACAATGGGTAAAAATCCCGTTTTTGGTGCATAAACTCTAGTTTATAAGATATTGACTTGAAACTTTTTTTGTTGTATTATTTGAACTAAAACTAAATTTTGGTTTTTGTTTTTTTTTTCAATTTGCGTACCGCACAGTGGATTAAAATGCACTTTTATTTAAGAAATTATTACAAATTATAATTTGAATCACATTTGGTATTACATTATAGAAAAATAAAATTAAACTCTGTTACGCATTTAGAATTCATTGTTGAATTTTACGAACACTAAAAAAAAATTTGATTACATTTTTTTAATAACTCAACAATTGTAACTTACTCTTTTCCTTGTGTTTTAGTTTTCAATACCGTCTGGTACCTCTTCCACTAATTCGATTTCAAAAGTGTCACATCATCGTTGCCATTTTCTTCATCTGAGTCTTCAGCGCACGAGTTTTGGGATGTACTTCCGTCGTTGTGGCCAACTGAATCAAATTGTGATCTATTCCTAATATAGAGGACAATAATTTTGGGTTGGAGAATGCCCGTCTCGCCGTATTTCCGTCATTTGTATTGCCACTGCCATTTTGTCTCGGCTTGTCTACATGAAGCCCCATATCTTTCCAAAACGCTGCTTGAACTTTATATTTTCGTGCCTCCAATTCGATTTTGTCCTTTCCCTTAACATGCCACTTTCTAAGCTCAATTCTGTATAATATTTTAAGCAAGAATTCAAAAAAGCGAATCCATGCATGAAGGGAACTTAATCCATACTGATCCGTATGTGGCATCATATCAAATATTTTGGAATAAAAATCACTTATAGTAAGAAGCTGGGTGGGCTTTGCCCCACACATTGGACACGACTGGCAGAATTTTGTTCCGGTGATTATAATTAACACCTTGCCGTCTATAAGTGTTAGGTGCCCATCGAATTTTACAAAAATTGCATTCGATTCGAAAGCATGCACGTATAAATCCAGGTTTTTAATCTGATTGTCCAAGTTTTCTTTTTCTTCTAATATAAGAGACGTTGTTTCCTTTAAGCATGCTATTTTTAGAGGACGGCAAAATCGTATGGATTGAGGCGATTTATTTAACCAAATGACTCTTGGTTTTTGATCAATCATTTTTATGGGAATAATTGATGTAACAAATAGACAATCATCTAAAGATTGAGACTCTGCGATGCTTAATTTTTGTTTGTGTAAACTGTGACCAGTAGACCCATCAAACCCATAGCTAACAAGAATGGAAAGCTAACTTCGGGTGGAGCCGAAGTTGATATACCTTGCAGATATGTGGCGGCTTATATTATTAGATATATATCGGATCTTATATAGTCGGCTGATCCTTATAAAACTCGGCAGATCAAATTAGTCTGCCGAAAGTAGAATCCATACAAAGTCCCAGTCTTCTAACTTAAAAAACAACAAAGTTAGTGCATTTCCGATCAATCAGTTATATGGCAGCTATAGGATATAGTCTAGTAGGATATAGGATATAGGCCGATCCTTATGAAATTTGGCAGATCGAATAAGTCTGCTAAAAGAGTAGTCCACAACAAGTCCCATCCTTCTAACTTGAAAAACAACGAAGTTATGGCATTTCCGATCAATCAGTTATATGGCAGCTATAGGATATAGTTGACCGATCCCGGCCGTTCCGACTTATATACTGCCTGCAAAGGAAAGAAGGATGTGTGCAAAGTTTGAAGTCGATAGCTTTAAAACTGAGAGACTAGTTTGCGAAGAAACAGACAGACGGACAGACGGACATGCTTGTATCGACTCAGGAGGTGGTCCTGATCAAGAATATATATACTTTATGAGGTAGGAGAGGTCTCCTTCAGTGCGTTGCAAGCTTTTGACCAAAATTATAATACCCTCTGCAAGGGTATAAAAATACCAAGCAGGAGGAGTCAAACTCCCGCCATCTGACTAATCTACCTCTTCAAAAAACTAATTTCTTTATTAAAACTTACCTAAAAGATTACTAGGGGACTACGTAGCAAAATCCCTAAACTCTTTTCTGATAGTTCTGTCTCTGTCTGATAGTTCGGCTTGCTCTGACAGGGGTGATCAGGTTTCTCATTATGGCCCAGAATCAGAAAAAATGTCAACATTAGCCGTAAGCATTCAATTGTTACGGAAAAATACCTATCCATGTATAGAACAATCTTAATTTTTATCAATTCCCATTACAAAAATTATTGAATCAAACATTTTAAGTTAATACTGTCAATAAAAAAATAAATCAAAAGTAAATCGTGTCTTCTGCTGGGAATCGAAGGCACGATCTTAAGATTAACCATTGAGCTATCCGGTTAAAGATTTCAGCGCAAAATACTTAGAATGACAACAAAATTATAGAGGTTAATAATAATGAAATTTAGCAGCAGGTGGAAACAGCTCCTTGCCCACAGCTAGGAGTCATACGCCAAGGGAGGTTTTAACTGGTTGTTGTGAGTATGAAAAGAAACGTTCGTATTTTAATTAGTCAAAGAACGCTATTGATAGTTTTAAAACTAAAAGAAACGTTCATATAAAAACAGTCGGAAGGACATCAAGACATAAGATCCGATTCTGATTAGGATTATCAAACACCTTAAAGCAGGGTGCTCAGGTGTATGCACATCAGGCATATTTTTTTTCTTATAAAAGCGCACAGTTTACTATATATATGTATACCCTTGCAGGGTGATTTGGTTAAAAGTATGCAACGCAGTGCTATCGACTTCAAGCTTTGCACACACCCTACTTTTCTTTGCCCGCAGTATATAACTCCGAATGGCCGACTACGGGCTGATAACGGGATCGGTCGACTATATCTTATAGCTGTCAAATAACTGATTGATCGGGAATGGCATAACTTTGGTATTTTTTAAGTTAGAAGGATGGGACTTTCATAAAATTTCATTACAGATTCCATCAGAAAACCAATCCTATCTACCAATTTTCATAAGGATCGGCCGACTATATCCTACAGCTGCCATACAACTGAACGATCGGAAATGAAACAACCTTGGTATTTTTAAAGATGCTTGGGCCTTTTTGCAACAGTTTTTCTTAGAAAATGAATTTAATTGTGAAATTCTCATTAGGATCGGCGAACTATATACGATCCGATATATATCTAATCATATTAGCTTCTACTTAACTGCAAGGGTATAACAACTTCAGCTCCACCTGAGAAGTTGGTTGACAAATAATAATATGGACGGCAGGCTAAAATTATCTAAAATAAAATAGGGAAAAAGTTAATAAAATAAAATAATTGAAACAATAAAAACAAAATTAAAAATTACAAAATAAACAAATTAAAAGCCAATTTTAAAAATATTCGAAAATTATATTATTAAGTAAAAAATCATTTCTATTTTCTCAGTGAACGTAATTTAATAAACAGAAATTTTTGTTACATGTGTGCATATGTGTTGGGACAAGCACTGCCATAAGTCCGCTTTGAGCATGACTGCTTTGAAGGCAAAAAAAAAGGAAAGTACGGCTATAATCGTACGGCTTTATATAGCTGGTACTCATTTTTTCCACTCAAACTTTCAATAACCTATCAAAGTATATGTACATTTTTAAAACGTACATACTTTTGTAAGTTTTGGAATAAACAAAGACAATCCAGCTGGGAAGCAGAATACAAATTCTGTAACTTCTCCTGAATTTATAAATTAGGTATTGCAATATAATTGTTTTTAATCATCGATCTTGAAAACATCAAAACACTCGATCTTGAGGAGTCTATGTGTCAAGTCGGATTCATTTTTACCCTTTAAATTCTTTTGTTATCTTCAAAAAACATGTTGGCTATAGCGTTTATTAATGAACTTTCATTAAAATCTAAATTAAGCTACGGCTGACGTTTTATACCCGTCAGCAAAAGAGTACAAGGGTATATTACAACTAAAGTATATTTATGAAATGAAGTACATACAGTTGTTCTTAAAACAAAAGGAGTGCCCACGCACTCGTTCAAAAATTTATAAAAACACAACGTTAAGTTTTTATTTTTCGAAACAATTTTTTTTAAAACATAATAGTCACAACATTATTTTACACAGGTTTTTATACCCTTGCAGAGGGTATTATAATTTTGGTCAAAAGTGTACAACGCAGTAAAGGAGACATCTCCGACCCGAGGATCACCTCCTGAGTTGATATTAGCATATCCGTCTGTCCGTCTGTTTCTTCGGGAACTAGTCTCTCATTTTTAAAGCTATCGACTTCAAACGAACGAATTTTCGTCTGTGCGACCGTATTGAGGTCAAACTATTCCGATTTTTTTAAGTTCTTAGTTAAGTTAGTTCAGCTTAATACAATTTTATAGAAAGAATTGGGAAGAGAGTGGAGAAGAAATTTACCGGGTATCGTATAGTCGAGAAACTCGATTACAGCCGTCCTAAAAGTAAAAACGCGAGACTAAAAAAATATGTAAAAACAAATTCTCCCATTGAATAATACTATACCCTTGCAAGAAGTACTCATAAATATTGATTCCGGTGAAGATGGAGCCTGGTGATTTATATATATCATATATCCATACATATATTCAAAAAAATACACTTAAGGTAAGCCATCAATCTCTGGGACAATATAGACTTAACGGCACTGAACATTTTTTTGTCGGTAGTTCTTCCCACTTTTCGGCCTTTTCAGACACAAATACTTGTGTCTAAAATACGGCGCAAAAATAACCAAATCCAGCCAGTTATTTAGTTTAGATATAAAGCTTAGGAAGAATCTTTTTCAAAACCCAATATTTTCCCCGATATATTTCAAATGAGGTCGATGGGGAAGTTTATGTGCGTTAAATTATGTGATTAAATTATAGCAAAAAAAAAAACTATCTATTAGATTATATTCAGGAAAACATTACATTTAGATTACAATTCATATTTCTTAATATCAAAATCTTTCTTTTGATTCGTATTTTATTTTACGTTTAATAAGTGTATCTACTAGTACTACTCGTTTTTGATTTTTTTAATATTAAATTTAAAAAGTCTACAATACTGTATACGTCCCATTTAAAATCCATATTATCCATTCCTCAAAATAAACAGTATATGCTATAAATACTTCATTCAGTTCCCTGGCAAACTGTGAAAACAATGAAGCACTGTCAATTTTTTAGAATCATTTATCATTTGTTGCTGGTAATGGGGGCTATCCTGTCTCCTTTATCAGCACAAAACTACTGTGATCCGAATTTGTGTCAAACTGGTAGACATGTAGCCTGCCAAAACAGTGGCGTAAGTTTCCCAATACAACTTATATTTACCGTGTTTCAGCAGTTAAACCTCTTTTAAATTTAAATTTTGATCATTTTATAATATTCTTTTAAAGTAATCAAAAAGTAGGTTGTTATATTATTTTAAAAATTTAAGGGAAGAATTTAGTTTGACAGCTGATGTGTCCGAAGCAAACTAACTTTATTTGGGTGGAATGCGCGTTTGTCACTAGTATTTTAGCTTGTCAAGAGTTTTTTTATTTGATTTAAATTGATGTAAACATTTTTACATATTTTTTTTGTTTCTTATTTATTTTATTACAAAACAAAAAAGGAAAAATTAACAATTTTTTTGTGCAACGCAGTGAAGGAGACATCTCCGATCCTATAAAGTATATATATTCTTGATCAGGATCACCTCCTGAGTCGATATAAGCATGTCCGTCTGTCCAAACTAGTCTCTCAGTTTTAAAGCTATCGACTTCAAACTTTGCACACATCCTTCTTTTCTTTGCAGGCAGTATATAAGTCGGAACGGCCGGAATCGGTCAACTATATCCAATAGCTGCCATATAACTGATTGATCGGAAATGCCATAACTTTGTTGTTTTTTAAGTTAGAAGGATAGAACTTATATGAGTTCCACCTTGGGCAAACTTATCCGATTTGCCAAATTTCATAAGGATCGGCTGACTATATAAGATCCGTTATATATCTAATTATATAAGCTGCCACATAACTGCAAGGGTATATCAACTTTAGCTCCGCCCGAAATTAGCTTTCCATTCTTGTATTATTTTCAAATGTATTCCTTCTTTCAACTTTAAAAAATGTCCCAACTTTCTATAATCAACAAGTTTTTAATAAAAACACCAAAATTCTTTCATTTTTGATGGTTCAGTTATATGGCAGCTATAGGATATGGTCCGACCATTCTAATGAAATTTTTCAGAACAGATTAATAGAAATCGGTAAAAATTTAAATGTGTAGGAAGTCCTAAGCTTCTATATTCTAAGTTGTGTCACTTCCGAACGTTCCGTTGTATGGCAGGATATAGTTACCCGATACCGGCCATTCCGACCATATTGTGTTGTTTATATATTTTGTTAATATTATTTACTTGTTTTTTGTTAGAACCTTGTAAGTGGCTGCAGTGGCGAATTTGTTCAGGTAAACAATCACATTCAACTTATCCTGCAGCTACATAATGAGCGTCGCAACCTTATTTCTGGAGGGGGATTAAGTGGATTCACCAGCGCCGTTCGTATGGGCACAATGAGCTGGGACCAGACTTTGTCTGAACTAGCTGCATACAACGCTCTACAATGCCGCATGGCCCATGATGAGTGCCGCAATACAAATACATATAAGTTTGCCGGCCAGAATCTTAGCATCCTCTTCACACGCAATATTGACATCGCAAGTTTTTTGCGTCAACGAATTTCTTCGTGGTTTGAAGAAAACCGAGACGCAACTAGTGCAGATATGGAAAATTATCAAATGCGTGGCGGGCCGTATGTATTCACTAATGATCATATAAAAAAAATTATTATTTTTTATTTCTACGCAGGACCATCGGGCACTTTACCACCATGGTAAATGAACGTAATAACCGAATAGGATGTGCTATTCTCCGATTCACTGACAACAGAAACGTACAAGCCACTTTATTAGTCTGTAACTATGCTGTTACCAACGTTATCAACAATCCCATATACCGAGGCGGCAGTCCGGCTTCGGAATGTACATCAGGTCGCAATTCGGCTTTCCAAAACCTTTGCTCATCAAATGAAGTTTATAACTACAATCAGTGGTCTTGATGGTCTGAATTTTTTACTTTTGGTCTTTGAGCTTATTTTTAAAACCACCTAATAATAAGTTTATGAAATATGTTTGATGTTTTGGTCCTTGCTTCAGATTAGTATAGACGTTTAGTGCATAATAATAATTGTTCTTCATTATTTGTAATCCGCGGGCGAACTTGGATTTAAGGAATGCTGGTTCCTGGATAAGCTGTCAAACCATGAAGGTCCTACTGTTAAACATGTGATCTTCATTTGCTTTCCTCTGTTATACTATATGAATATATATAATCAATCTTTTTAAACCAACTTTAAAACAAATATTGACAAATAACATTTATTTTTCAATTGATATAAAAAAAACGTAAACTTTCAATTTTTTCTCTTAGGTGTACAAAAATATATCTTTTCCATATTTGCGTAATTTTTTGTATGTGGGTTGACGACCATTCTTTATAAACTTTTTTATACCCTTGCAGAGGGTATTATAATTTTGGTCAAAAGTGTGCAACGCAGTGAAGGAGACATCTCCGATCCTATAAAGTATATATATTCTTGATCAGGATCACCTCCTGAGTCGATATAAGCATGTCCGTCTGTCCGTCGGTTCGTCTGTCCGTCTGTCTGTCTGTTTCAACGCAAACTAGTCTCTCAGTTTTAAAGCTATCGACTTCAAACTTTGCACACATCCTTCTTTCCTTTGCAGGCAGTATATAATCGGCCGACTAAATAAGATCCGATATATATCTAATAATATAAGTTGCCACTTAACTGAAAGGGTATATCAACTTCGGCTCCGCCCGAAGTTAGCTTTCCTTTCTTTTTCAACTTGTGCCAAGGTTCCTCTCCCTTTTGCTTCATGTCTTTTCTTTTCCATGCGATATTCCATGATGCTTGTATCCTGGCTTCACTATCCAGGGTCGTCAGCGGGTAGTTCGTTTCCTGATCGGACTTCATAGCGAGGGTCAGGCTAGCAATACAAAATACTCCCACATCATTAGCTAAGTACCGCTCACCTTCTTCCAGATCACAACCTTAAAAATAACATTTTAAGGTTTAATGCTAAACAAAGGTTAGGATGAGGCGTCAATCGAGGTGAACTTAAATTCGACTCCCTTATACCGCTATCGATACATTACAACGTGTGACGTACTGCAGGTACCGTATTTAGGATTTACCCTTCCTGAGTGTATCCGTGATCTAGAAGTTTTCCCACCCTGCAGCTTGGGTGAACTTGTGTAACTTATCCGGATCTACATTTACCATCTCCTACATTTGTAAATGTGAGAGACTGCAACGCTGGGTAGTGGCAAAGAGGATACCAAACTGTTTCTCCTTCATCTTCGTCTGCTGCAGCTGCAATAGTCGTTTTAGGATGAATTCACTCGCCTGGCTTTTGATGTCCCTGGACCTGGGACCCAGATAAGGCTGGTGACCCGATCGATTAAATAGAAATCGGCCACCAATGGTATTTAAGTGCTTTCCTATTGCCCAGCAACTCATCTTTGGCGCTAGAGTAGTCAGGGAATCCAAAGAAGCCTCTTATGCTTAGTTGTTTGGAGTGTATTTCTCCACCTACTCTCTTGTCAAGTTCCGCCAGTGGAAGATTTTACCGCATTCTCAGGACCTGGGGTGTGCCTTTCGTGTGCCATTCTTGTCTTTTACGAAAAGAAGAAACTGATTGGGACTTGGCGTCATTAAGTAAGATGGCGCAACGTCCAGTGCTATATAGGTTTCACAGATTTGTTTATCTTTATCTCCCGCTTTGGCCTGCAGGGAGACGTGTTATATTGGTGTTTGGCCATTAGGATCATGTAAGAATTTGTCCTCACTTTTCACTTTTCACTTTTTGCTGATCTCAGTCAGCGAAGAATCGACGAAGAACATCTAGCCGAGCACCACTATGAACCCAGAGCAATCTCTCAGGGACTTTGCCAAGTTTATCCCTTTTTAAAATTTCTCCCGTTCTCTCGCTGAAGTTAGCGCTGCCAATATTACTCTCTATGGGCCTATCCATTTCTTAGCGAGAGTTTAAAAACGCAAAAACCGCATATTCGAATCTACTCACTACAAACTTTTTACACTTTTGCCTGTTTACCAGTTAGTTCTAGATTTTTTTTTAAATATTAAGATTTATTTATTGTGCTGCAGGACAATTTTGCTAAACTATTATAGTAATTTGTAAATTTAATTAGAGTGTCTCCCTGTTAAGGGTGTCTCCCACAGAAGAAACGCCAAGCTCCTTCTGGATGTCCTTGTATCAAATGTACCACTCAGCACTCGTTGCCATGCGTAGCAATCGGGTTTGGAAAACTCTGATCTTTTTAAGGTTACTCTTTGCTGCCACGCCGTATATGGCTAGACCGCATTTCCATAGCAGAGCAAGGATCGCCTTGTAGATCCGGGTTTTATTTGAAAGGGGCAGTTTACTTTACCTTTGATCTTATTGCTATGTTTAGACACCCCTTAAAATGGTCATACCGTGTGATGTGCTCAAGAAAACGGAAAAGGAGTTTTTAATCTTATACTGGCTGTCTACATTGAGCGGGACGCTTATGGATGGGTATCACCATCCCCATCCAGTCTGGTGTGTATCCAGAAGCTGAACCAGTCTATTAGAAGGCCTGCATTTAGCTTACTACTGTATTTAATTAACTTTGCTGATAGCAGGACAGAAAGACCCCACCCGATATTCCACGGTTGCTCCATATTGTCTGCATAAGTGTAATAATGGTTCAAAAATATCCTCAGGTGCTTTTTAGCTGAAATGCAGGCTGTAGAGGTACATTCAGAGATTGCTGCTAACAGCTTATAGTGCGTAGGAACACATGTAATTTCCTATACTAATACCTATACTATACTAATATACCTCGCAGCAGTGAAGCGTTAGTTTATTACACGTCTTCGGCATCAGAGCCCTCTATCTCTGACTAGAGTTTTTCGGGGATATGAATCTGAAGTCCTTGGGTAGTAAATAATTTCCAAACAAATCTCGGGAAGGCTGTTGAACCATTTGCCAATCAAATTTCTATGATTTTTATTAATTTTTGGCATATCTCCACTTTGTATACTCTTGCAGCGGGTATTATAATTTTGGTGAAAAGTGTGCAACGCAGTGAAGAAGACATCTCCAAACCTATAAGGTACATATATTCTTGATAAGGATCACCTCCCAAAAAAGGCTTTTTGTTTTATATATTATATTAAATATACATTTTAAAAATTGTGTTTATCACAGCGGACGGCAGTCCGCTAGGTGGCGGCACGCAGGCTCTAGTTTAGTCAACGTGTAAGTTTAATTGTGCTTTATTAACGAGCTTACACTTATAACTATTTTAATACAGCTTTACGGCGCGTCGCTTCCTTTCAACCTCCTTACCAACTCTCTTCACATGATGGCGTTGCCACCATTTTGTCGTGCCACAGCTACCACCTCTCCAGTGACCATATTTGGTGCGAATCTTTTCTATGAAATTTCTTGGATTCATTGGTTTAGACATGTCGTCGTAAAACACGTTCGGCAATCGTAGGCGCATTTCATAAGCCAGCTACGACGCCGATGTACCTAAATCCTCTTTGTATACTTATGTTCGTAAACCGAGTGGGACTGTGGGAAGGAGTTTTTTCCTTTAAATTATTCTGATTGGAACTGTGTGTCTTGATCTGACGTGATGGTTATGGGGCAGCCGAAACGAGTAATCCAGTAATTGTTAGGCAGTAACGGTATCCTTCCACCAATGGCATGACGACAATGTCCAAATGTACATGTTCAAAACGGTTCTCCGGCATGCCGATCTTTTCAGGGATCATGTTATTATATCGTTGCATCTTTGCCCGTTGGCAGGCCATGCAATTCAGAACCTATGCCGTGATGTCCTTTCTCATACTAGGCCATACGTATTTACGTCCTATTTGGTGGTGAGTCGATTACTCGGAAGGGAAATATTATGATTGGCCATAAAAACAGAGAAGCGGAAGGATTGTGGTACATAAGGACGAGTTACTCCGGTAGACATGTCACAATATACTGAGTTGTTGCTGAATTTCAGCTTCAGGCTTGTGGTTCCTTCTAAAAGATGTTGCAGATCGCTGCCCGTGATTGGAGCATTCTCAATGGTTTCGTGTGTGATGGTAGTGGGCATAGAGATCGCACTAGCTCGGGATAGCGCATCGGCCCCTGTATTGCTGAGCCCGTAGACTTGTTCTATATTTGTCGAATATTGTGATATAAGGTCAAGATGTCGCAGTTGTCGTGGCGTAACTTTTTCAGGATTTTGTGAGAAAGCATAGGTTAGCGGCTTAGGGTCTATTTATATGACAAAAACGCGTGCCTCCAACAGGTGCTTAACATGTCGTCTTGCATCGTATATGGCGAGCAGCTCGCGATCGTAAGTGCTGTAGTTCCTTTCGGTTTGAGTAAGTTTCCGTGAAAAGAATCCCACTGGCTGCTACATCTCACCGTCCTTTTGTTTTAAAACTGATGCAAGTGCTATGTCTGATTTTTCCATAGTCATTTTTATCATCCCTTTATAGATTTCACTTGAAGGTGCTTGAATTGTAGACGCATTGGGGATGCACCAAAGGTAGTAGCTTACTATTCCAAGGAATCGACTTAATTCGCAGACTGTATCCGGCTGTTTGTTGGTGGTAATGGCTTTGATTCGATTTTCTGGAGGCCTAATACCGTTCGAGTCGATAACATATGTAGCTTAGGAATTCCACTTGGTGCTTTGCGATCTGTGACTTACTAGTGTTGATGCTTAAGCCTTTCACTCGAAGTATGGCTATTACTGAACGCAGATGTTGCTCGTGCCCGTCAGGGTTCGGAGACATTATTAATATGTCGTCGATGTAGCAGTATACAAAATCAATGCCTCTAAAAATCGTGACCAAGCGCTGGAATATTTGGGTTGC
This sequence comes from Drosophila monieri, assembly GCA_035047585.1. Lineage (NCBI taxonomy): Eukaryota > Metazoa > Arthropoda > Insecta > Diptera > Drosophilidae > Drosophila > Drosophila monieri. The sequence continues at coordinate 1,845,780 of JAWNPJ010000052.1, forward strand.
ATTCTTAAGACCGAATGGCAACTACAGAAACTCTAAAGGCCCAAACGGTGTGCATACGGCAGTTTTTTTTATGTCCTCGTTGGACATCGGAACCTGGTAATATGCGCGTACCAGATCAAGTGTGGTGAATATAGACTTACTATGCAGCTTCTCGCCGAAATCCTGCACGTGAGCCACTGGATATCGGTCTGGTATCGGTGTGAAGTTTAACTTGCGATTATCACCGCAAGCTCTTCATCCCCCAGTGCGTTTGGAAACCATGTGCTAGCCCATCTGCTTTTGGGCGGCCAACAGATACCATGGTCCAGGACCTTGGTCCACCACGGACGTTCTGCGATAGGATGTTGAGTGTTACACTGTGTGTCACACAATCCATTTTGTGTTTGGATGGAACATTCGATACGCTGGGAAACTGTCTTCCAAGTAAACCTCGGAAGTCGTCAATGCTGATAGTTGACAAGATTGGTGGTTCAGAGACCGAAATGCCACTCGAAACAAGTTACGTCGTGGCGTCGATCACTCGTTTTTCTTTTAGGTCGATGAGCTAGTTATTTTTGGCGAGAAAGTCGGCTCCGATGATGGGTGATTGAATGTCAGCGATGAGGAGAGACCAGGTGTATGTGCGTTGTGGTCAAAAATCGAATTCTATGACTTCTTTTCCTTATGTATAAATCTTTTATTGGATTGTTGCAAACAGGTTGAGTTTATTTCATTTGTTTTAACTTTTATAAAGGAACGTGGAATAACTGATACTACAGATCCAGAGTCCACCAAGAAAGCTATCATTGATATTCGTTCGAGAATATGTAACCACAGATCGTATGAAGAATTGGGTGTGAAGCTTGACGTTGTGCTGGTGGTCATGCTGCTGCTGAGAACCAGCGCCGGCGGCAGCTGCACTAGTTTGACGACGCTGTGAATTTGCATCCCGGTCGACATTTGCGGGCTGCATTCCCAAAATTTGATAATATCAACAGTAAAAGTCTTGGCCGTGTTTAGTTGCTTAAGGCGACTGTTAACGCGACCGTGATTTCGAGTTGCCATTCATAATGCTTTTGACTTTCCTTTGGAGCTGTTTGATTAAGTCCGGCAGCCCTTCTAAGATTGGATCTCTATTACATCCTTTGATTGCTTGGGAAATAGCGTCCACACTTGCTATGTTGCTCGCCTTACTAGCCTCTAACATTTTGTCAGCTGTTTTGGCGAGGGTGCTCTAATCAACGAATGGTTGATGGCATCTCGTTCATAAAAACCGCACGTACGGTTGGTTCGTTACCTAGGCCTGGTGCAAGTCGCCTCATGCGGACCAATATCTCCGAAGATGCTGCAATTTACATTTCGGCAATTCGGCAAACTGGGTCGGCAAACCGACTTCTCAGTGCCTGGTACTTCTCCTGTTCTGTGGGCGATAGAATTATATCCTCGATATCTTACACTATTTCATCCTCCATATGCACGGCTACTGTGTTCAGTTTGGCGTCATCAGAGGTTATGTTACTAAGGCTCAATGAACGTTTCAGTTGCATAACCATAATTCCGGGTTAGACTTGTTGAACTTTTGAAAATGCACGCGTTGTATTGGCGAATGAGTGCGTTCCATAATAGCTGCGATGATTGTTGCATGTTGTTCTCCATGCCGTCCAGTTTAATCTTAATGTTTTCGTTGAATCTTAATGTTTTCGTCATAACGTCGCTTGAGTCGAAGAACTGGTCTTCAGTCTTAATGTTGCCTGGCCCCTTGGCGGTACGCAAATTGTAACGCTGCATCGACAGCAATATGCGCCCTTTTGGTTCTTGCGTATTTTAAGAATGAGACGGCCAGTGACGATATTGAATTTGTCTTTTGGTCGGCGGGATCACTATTTTAGTCAACGTGTAAGTTTAATGGTGCTTTATTAACAAGCTTACATTTATAACTATTTTAATACGTCATTTCGGCGCGTCGCTTCTCTTCAACCTCTTTACCAACTCTCTTTGTGTTGCCACACTAGCTTGTAGCTGGCGAGTGAAGACATTATTATAGCCGAAGAATTAAAAATTTTCTGTGTGCGTTCAATCTCAATATACCAAATGAGAGCTATTGTTTTCATTAGAGGGATTTTATTGAAACATTTGTCAACAGTAGTTTGGCTTGGGAGAAATTTGCGAAATGTAAAACACTTTTGATTCACTAAATAGGAGCTAGTGTTAACATTGGTTTCAGACAGACAAAATGTTTTTATATACGCAGATTCTGCTCCAAAATACGTCGATTGGTACCTCAACCATCCCAATCCGACATTTATTTTAAAAGTTATTCAGGAAAAACTATTTTTAAAGAATTTTCCAAATGAAAAAGTTTCTTAAACTTATAAAGTTAAACTTATTTTTTCTTTTAAAATTTTGAAAAAATTGCAGTATGTTAGTTTTTAAAATTTAAGCAACGTTTGTTCTACGATTTTTATACCCTTGCAGAGGGTATTATAATTTTGGTCAAAAGTGTGCAACGCAGTGAAGGAGACATCTCCGACCCTATAAAGTATATATATTCTTGATCAGGATCACCTCCTGAGTCGATATAAGCATGTCCGTCTGTCCGTCTGTCCGTCTGTCTGTCTGTTTCTACGCAAACTAGTCTCTCAGTTTTAAAGCTATCGACTTCAAACTTTGCACACATCCTTCTTTCCTTTGCAGGCAGTATATAAGTCGGAACGGCCGGGATCGGCCGACTATATCCTATAGCTGCCATATAACTGATTAATCGGAAATGCCATATCTCTGTTGTTTTTTAAGTTAGAAGGATGGGACTTGCTGTGGACTCTTCTTTTAGCAGACTTATTCGATCTGCCGAAATTCATAAGGATCGGCCGACTATATCCTATAGCTGCCATATAACTGATTGATCGGAAATGCCATAACTTCGTTGTTTTTCAAGTTAGAAAGATGGGACTTTGTATGGATTCTACTTTCGGCAAACAAATTTGATCTGCCGAGTTTTATAAGGATCGGCCGACTATATAAGATCCGATATATATCTAATAATATAAACTGCCACATATCTGCAAGGGTATATCAACTTCGGCTCCGCCCGAAGTTAGCTTTCCATTCTTGTTTTAAATAACCTAAAGTTACCTTAAAAAATTAAATCGACTCTTAAATTAAAAAAACGAGGAACTTTACAACCAATGCACTTAACTTCACATGCTATATTTTTTAGACAGGTTTTTTAAATATCTTTTTCACTTTCTTTAAGATCAAATGTCTAAATCGTAAGAACACACTGAACAAAATTTTTTTTTTTAAGAAAAAAAAAATTTTATTAATTGGCTCTAACGATCCTATTCATATTGCAAGGACTCTCCTTGAGATAACGTTCATATCTGGGAAAAGTCGCTTACTAAAGATATCGTCCGATAAGTAGAGCTACCGATAGTGCTAGCTGTGAAGCAAAGGTACAATTCTTAGCATTACATAAACACATTCGGTTGCCGATTTGCTTTTTCTAGTTTGCGCACATAAAAAATAAATAGAACAAATTCATTTAATTTTATTTTATTTAACTAAAATTTTCTTTATTAAGAAAATGCCACTGGCCGCGTCCGCCCTGCGAAAATGCTCCCAAACAATTCACATCAGCTGATGGCGCTTTGCCTGGCCTACCGCACTCCAAAAAAAATATCCCAAACATTTGAAGCTTCACCGCTAGAAGCGCTTTTTAATCGACACGAGTGCCAGGGAGCGCTCATTTTTTTGCGAGATTTTTAAAGGAGCACGGAGCAACAATTGAAGTTTAGAAAATTTTTCGCGTGAAACCTTCTCTGAGATAGCCCAACGGTAGAGTTCTCGGCTGATGTGTAAAGGCAACCGGGTTCGAGCCGAGTTCGAGAATTCAAATTTTTTTTTTATTTTGGTTTTTACTCATTAGTTTTTGTTTTTATTTAGTTATTTATTTACAAAACACCAGCGGTAATTTGTACTGCAGTATTACGATTTGGACAATAGCTGAATGGTTATAACGTCGCAATAATTGACCCGGAAGGTTCGGGGTTGACTCCTAGAAAATTCAATAAGAATCAATATAATAAAAGACGTAAATAACAAGTAAATAAAAAGTTTTAACTAATTAAATAGAAAAAAATTAAGAGATATGAATAAAAAAAAAATTTTTTTTTATAATTTAGGTATTTTTAGGAATTCATCGAATCGAAGAATTTTTGTTCTTGAATTAAGTAAAGTCGTTCTTGGTTGACTTTCAAGTGTGTTCGTTTTAGGTTTAAATACGAAATTCGGCAGTGGAAAAATAAGAATAAGCTATATTAATACTTGCCGGGTAAGAATATTTTTAATGTATAATTTTTAATACATATATTGCATTTATTCGTCACCAAAATTGGTATCAGATATTTTCGGCGTGGCATGCGGGTTTGTCACCGTTATTTTACCTCGTCAAGAGGTTTTTTTTTTTTATATACATAGAATATTAAACATATATTATATAATACATAAAAAAAGTCGTCGCGGTCGTAGGATTAATATCATAATTTCCGTCATGGTTGAAACCTATTCCATATTATATTAAATTCTCTAGATTTGTGAGCTAGCCATACATATATTTGAGTGCAGAAGAAAAGAGACAGTGAATAGAAACTTCTCTTACAATCAAACTCATATTGTTTTAAAAATTTTGCAGATCAGTTGGGAAAATATTTCGAAAGTTGTTGAAAGATATGTATATGTATGTTGATAAAGGTTATGGAGTTGCCAGCAATTAAAGAGCAGAAACATAGCGACTAACGTTAAAGCAAGTCGCTGTACATTGTGAAAAGTACGCTGTCGACATACAGACAAACGTTGAAACAAGCCGCACAGTAAAAAGTGCACTGTAGACAGACGCAAATATGTATGTACATATGTACATATGTATAATCCAGTTCCCCTTCAGTATCCAACTTTCTGGACTGGATGTTTCCTGCACTTTTTCGGAGGTCCAAAAAATGTTAGTTCGAAAAACAAAACCGATTCAAAGCAGACAAAGAAATTTTGCCGGCTCTCTGCTGCTGTTCATGTCTGAAAGTGCATATTTGTTATACCCTTGCAGAGGGTATTATAATTTTGGTCAAAAGTGTGCAACGCAGTGAAGGAGAGATCTCCGACCCTATAAAGTATATATGTATATTCTTTATCAGGATCAGCTCCTGAATCGATATAATCATGTCCGTCTCTCCGTCTTTGTGTCTGTTTCTGCGCAAACTAGTCTCTCCGTTTTAAAGCTATCGACTTCAAACTTTGCACACATCCTTCTTTCCCTTGCAGGCAGTATATAAGTCGGAAAGGCCGGGATCGGCCAACTATATCCTATAGCTGCCATATAACTGATTGATCGGAAATGCCACAACTTTGTTGCTTTTTAAGTTAGAAGGATTGGACTTTCTATTGATTTTACTGGTAAACTAAATCGATCTGCCAAATTTCATAAGGATCGGTCGACTATATCCTATTGCTGTCATATAACTGATTGATCGAAAATGCCATAACTTTGCTGTTTTTTAAGTTAGATAGATGGAACTTTCAATGGATTCCATTTTGGGCAAACTTATACGATCTGCCAAATTTCATAAGGATCGGCCGACTATATATCTAATAGTATAAACTGCAAGGGTATATCAACTTCGGCTCTGCCCGAAGTTAGCTTTCCTTTCTTGTTTTTTCTTTCGAATAAGTTCAACGACGAAACGCTTAAAATGATAGAGAGGTCGGAAATGAAAAAGAGAGGGAACAAAAAATTGGGTATTGACTTATAAATACTCTTTAAATAGTGGAGCCAGTATCTAAATGGTATATATGTATGTAAGACTATATGCAATAAATATTTTAGTGTACAATTGCTCAAATTTTTCATAAATATTCGTTATGTTGCTATAACCAAACCCAATAAGTTCATTAGAATTACCTACCTTAAGAGTTAAAAAAAGGTTTGCTATTGCTTGCTATTGCTAAAAAATTGCTATTGTCTAGTGTATGGTTATACCATACACTATGTATACCATACACCATACACTATGACAGTTACATACTTTTCTTTCAACATTCCCTTTTTAGTTTATTTTAAGATTTCGTGGTAATAACATATTTTTATATGTACATATGTATTTCTATTATTTAAGATCTTCAATTTCAAAAAAACCTGGAAAAACATAATTATTTAAAAAAAAAAGTATGAAGTAAAAATATCATAAATTAAAAATTTTATAATAAAAAAATATGGTGGTAGTTTTATGGAAGAAACAGGAAGGAATTTAATGGAAAGAGATGCATGAATTCCAGGCAGGAAAGAGACGTGAATTTCATAGAGGAAAGAGGCAGGAATTTCCCTCATAATTCCTGGTTCGAACTCCTGGTTTCTTCCAGCTCAATATATACTCGTTTCCGAAATTCCTGGATGTGAGGACATGTTCCAAAATCTCCATTCCTCGACGCTTGTATGGACATTCCCGGCTGTGGTGAAATTTACGCAATTGACTAATTTGACTTTCAAAACTAAGAGTGTATTAGTAATAGTGGAAAGAGGAGTGACGGGAACCAGGCGGACTTTGGCAAAGAAGAACCAAGAAAAATCCAAAAAATGCTGACAAGTTTTTCTTAGAATCAGATTGCCTTATTTACTGACTTTAAAGGCAACCAAAACCGATATTCACCAGCAGTTGTGCGAAACGTAAGAAAAAATTGGGAATGATGCGACGAGTGCGAGCTGAAAGTGAAAAAAAGTCGCAAACGTCGGAAAAGTAAAAGATGCTTTTTGATTGTAAACAGGTAGAAAACCATAAAAAATATAAAAAACCTACATATGTATCTACTGATGCCTGAAGAGTCGAAAAGCATCAAAAAGAGAAAAGTTATAATAAAAATTAATTAAAAACTCCCATTTAATTGACGAAAATATTGCATATCTAACTATAATAAATGTAATAAAATATTTTCGATCTTTTCCTTATATTAAAAATTAAAGCGTCTACTAATTTCAATTAGACAACAAAAATTTCAATTTTCTGGGAAGTTGGGGAATTTTTTTTTTAAATATAGGGATTAAATCATAAAGCTCACAACATATAACATGGAAGATTTCAATCTTGTAGGAATATATGGTAATACATGGTACCAAAGATATGGTAACTGAAAGATGCCATTTTTTAATATTACTTGGAAACTATGTTTATCTTTAATAAATGATGTTTTATGAAAATGGTAATCAACGCAAGTAAACGGCCACCATAATTCAAATATGGAAAAGGTATACACCTTAGAGACAAAATTGGCCACGGAATCTGTAGGTGATGGAACTTATGATTGTTCTGGACTTTGGTTAAGGGGAGCCAACCGGTTATGAGCAAGATAAATGTGGACGTAGTTTTCGGATTATGTTTTCGGTCTGTGCAATAGGAAGATTGTAAGCGAGAGAGGTTCTGCGTCCCAATACCCAAGAGCTGATCCCAAATTTGCCTCTAAGTAAGATATTGCACTGGATCAGTATTGCCGCTACGGTCGTGATCAGTAGTTTCAATGGAGTTTCGGAGCAGCCACACACGTGAGCCTAAACGTGGTACTAAAAGGACTTAAAGAACTTGAAGTCACTCCAAGCTGTCCTCGTCTTTTTTCTGGCAGCAAATTTTTTATTGACATTATTACTTTACTTATTAAAAATAAATTCATTAATAAATATAAGACATTTGGCTGAGGGAATGCCGTGAAGCTTTGCTTCGCAGGTGCCTGGGTTAGAGTTTTATTCTATTGTTTATAAATGGGTGATGCTAGTTTCTAAAATGCAAAGACATCCAAAACGATGCATCATGAATCAATTAATTGCCAAGGGACGTCGCAAGTTAACCTCTCATCGCTGAATTTTTTGTTATCGTCTGCTAAATGCAGACTTTTCTAAATGCCTTTGTTTGGGTTCCCCTTAGATTGGGATTGGATTCAGTTTCCCGACTCGTTGGGTCCTAAGATTCAACGTTCCGACAATGTCACAGGGAGTTTAGTGTGACCTACAGCCACACAGCAAAGCATTCCGGCGTAGCCGGGAAAAAAAAAGAAGCAGTGTAAAACGAGACGGGAAAGATCCCAACGGAAGACAGCCAAATGCGAGGGCTGTCCCCGTACCTTGAAACAAAGGAGTCATGCGTAAAAGAGGAATGATTATTGAAGCTGCATGTGTGCTCGGCGCCCAATTATACTGTTCCACAGACCCACTCTGGCGGAGATAATAGAACGCCACTTCCACTAGAAGATGGGGTATTAGAACCTAAATGCGACAATAACCGTGATACGGACGAAGTTCTGGGTAAGGAGCGTACAGAGACTGAAACGGAAAATGTTGTCTGACTGTCTCATTTGCAAGTTCCGGAGGGCACAACTGATGCAGCCAATAATGCAGCCAAGTATTTAAGCCCGTCCGGCGAGGGGCGATTGGCGATTGGAAACGGATGGTCCGTCAAGAAGGTGGCCTATGCGATGAAGGGGCTGGTTCCCAAGGAATATGTTGTGGACAGGGTTAGAATTTACTACTCTGTAGCAGCCAGATTTATAAATATATTGCTATGCTATTGCTATTGCTTTCACTTTGATGACAGTCGAAGCAGAGCTATAGTAATAGGTCGCATTTAGAAAACTCGGACCAGAGCACTTGATTTTTATCAATCTGCAATAGCTCTGCTTCGACTCTCATCAAAGTGAGAGCAATAGCAATAGCAAAACGAAGTGCTAAAACCTGGTTGTGGAGAACCTGTTGATCGAATGTTTCACCGAAAATGAAACATTTTGTCTAGTTTGTCCGTCGATTTGTTTGTTCGTTTTATTGCACTATTTTATTTTGACCATTTTTGAAAAATATTGAAGATGCTTTTTACAGAAAGGTAACATTTGTTGCACCATACTACTTAAACATACATACGCACTATAATATTGTCAAAAATATATTTTATGTATATTTGATGTCCCCTTACAGAGGGTATTCAAATGTTGGTCAAAAGTATCGACAAGGGGAAGGAGACAGCTCCCACCCTATAAAGAATAGGACTTATACTTACATATATAAAGGGTGTTTTTTTAGAGGTATAGAACTTGAAAATGCAATATAACAACTATGAATTATTCGATTGTCATAATTTATTCTAAAGATAATCTTGTGGCATTACATTTTAAATATGATTTCTGGCATATGACCGCCAAGAACACGGCGAATGTTGTCTTCCAAATGGTCAAGCGTTGGTGGCTTATCCGAAAAGATCAATGACTTTACATAGCCTCACAGAAAGTAGTCAAGTGGTGTTAAATCCCATGATCATGGAGGCCAATTCATAGGTCCAAAACGTGCAATTAGGCGGTCACCAAACGTGTCTTTCAATAAATCGATTGTGGCACGAGCTGTGTGACATGTTGCAAACCAAGATCCCTCCGCAAAATCTTCCATAAAGTAGATGGACACAGCTTCAATTCCTGTGCTCGATGGCAGATGGACTCATTCGGGTCTTTCTCAATGCTACGCTCTACAGTAGCAATAGCTTCTTCTCGAAGCCTCTTCTCATGGTGCGAAGACGTTCCATGGTTAACCGAATTAACTGCTCTGATGGACGATTTTGTCGACGATTAAATGGACGTTGTGCGTGATACGTATTCCGCACAAAACCATTATTTACGAAATAAAATTGCACTATTTGCAAGCGTTGTTCTGACGTGAGTCTATTCATGATGAATTGGAAAACCAAATTAAGAATGAATCACTTGACAGCTGTTAAATCGGTCGCCATCTTGAAAAATAATGCCACCATAAAGTTTGATACCTCCAAAAAAACACCCTTTATAAGTAAGTAAAGTTTTCCAGATTCCGTTTGGGGAAAAATAATCCGTTCTACCAAATTTCATAAGGATCGGTCGACTACATCCTATAGCTGCCATACAACTTGCATAGAACGAGCTAAAATATATGTTATTTGGGCCATAAGCCAGTAATTCAATATTGGCCAAGCATACCCTAGAGACTTCAGCATAGCATTTAACTACAGCTAAATAAGTGCTTCCTGCTTACTACAGATGTGTCACCTCCGCCAATGGCATGAAGTACCTTAAATGCAACATTTAATGGTAAATTTGCCAATTTGCCGTAGACCTTTACCACCTTCCGCGTCATCATTAATGGGATACCGTCTGCATCCTTGGAAGCAGCGTTCAGACAGATTTCGATTTTTATTTTCACGACGTACATTTTAATACTCAAAATTTTCCGGAAATATATTTGCGTTTCTCGCATTTTTCTTGATCACAACTAATTTTTATAGAGTTGTCACACTCATACCTCTTTTATTCCTCTCCTTTCAATTTCATGTTCATACCTCTCAGAATGTTGTTTACTTCAATAAAATAAAAATGTATTGGTCATTCATAGGATCGACGAAAATACCAAAATTAAAAGCCACCCCTATTATTCCAAAAGTTGTGTTTCGTTATTTACACAACTTTGGCATCAAACACGACCACGGACACGGCACGTGTCTGTGTTATATTGGTTTTCTTACACGTGGCGAATAAGAATATTTTTTAATATGACATTTTTTATACCTATGTTGCATTTTTTCTTCACTAAAAGGATATCAGATATTTTGCTGTGGCGTGTTCGTCACCGGTATATTACCCTATAAAAATGTTTTTTTTTTATTTTATATCAGTTGTTTTTGTATATTTTGATGTTAATCTCAACATTTCAATTAATTATTAATGATGTAAAAACCAAACATATCAGGAAGACTTACATCTCGGATTGAATTTTTGATGTTGATATATTCTTGCAGTTAAGTAGAATTTTATATTATTAGCTATATATCGGATCGGATATAGTCGGCCGATCTTTATGAGAACATCTCTATTAAATCAATTTTCTAAAAAGAAATGTTAAAAAAAGTTCCAAAATACATATATTTTAGCTCGTTCTATATAAGTTATATGGCAGTTATAGAATGTAGTCTACCGATCCTTATGAAATTTGGTACACCGGACTGTTTTTCCCCAAATGGAATCTGTAAAACTTTACTTACTTATAAAGGGTGTAGATGTGTAGGGTGTGGATGTGACGACGAGCACAATCTGACTGAATGTAAAGGATTTTTGAGTATGACAATCAGGACTAGACTAGAAGTTATAAAGGCTAAACGACTATGTTTCTCCTGCTTTGGAAACCATACTGCTCGAAACTGCAGAGTGAAGAAGCCGTGCAATTTTGATGGATGTAAATTGCTGCATAATGTGCTTCTGCATTCGGGACGTCCTACGATAAAAGTCGACGTCGGTTCGGAGGAACTCAAAAAAGAAGAAACAAAAGAGTCGGCTCTATTCTTTCATGGCAGATCGATAAACTGGGTACTTTTCCGTTATATACCCATAACTTTGTATAATAAAACTTAAAAAGTGAATATTTTTTATTCCTGTACTCTAATGAAGCGAAAGTTGTGTTTCCTCCGCAGATCGCCCGCACTTAAAGTATGTGCTAAAAAGGTGTGCGCCTTAGCACACACCTTAGATCGACACCTTAAATCGGTTCCCGTGTCAACGTATATAGGTGTCAAGGCTCAAATGATCATTGGACTGGCCCATATAAAGATAGAGATAGAGAAAGATAGATAGCTAGAGGTACGAGAAGCTGAAAATGATGAGCTTGTTGCTGTGCGATGCAAACTGAAATGGTATGTTTATGGGCGGTATGGACTGGACGAGATCATTCCTCCGCGTGTACTGCATATTTGTTAGTGTACATGCGGTACTCGAACCCTTGATAAAGCGGTAAAGGCGTATTTTTCGTTGGAATCTATCGGCTTAAACGTTCCTGTAACACCACTGAAATCCAAGAAAGACGAGCAGTCGCTGAAATTAACGTCTTTGGGAGATCGGTCTGTTGTGGAAATATGAGAATGTAAACTTGCCTGACTCTTACCCTATAGCTTTTAAACCTCTCAAGTGTCTCGAATCAAAGATGGTCAAGGACCCAGATCTAAACAATTTCTTGATCGACATCATTAAAAAATACGATGAAAAGGGTTACATTCGAAAACTACAAAAGGGTGAGTTAGTCACTAGCCGATGTTCTTGGTACGTGCCTGTATTCGTAGTGACCAACCCCAACAAGAAATAGAAGCATCTAGTCTGGGATGCGGCTGCACAAGTGAATAGAGTATCGCTGAATGATACCCTCATGAAAGGACCGGATTTGCTGGTGTTCCTGCTGGGAGTACTGTTACGATTCAGAGATCGTCCTGTCGCTGTAACAGGAGATATTCGAGAGACGGTTCACCAAATAAATGTTCGTTCCTCCGACCAGTCCGTACAGAAGTTCTTATGGCGAAATGGAGAGATATATATGTAATGCAAGTGATGACCCTTGGCGCTTCCTGTTCCCCATCCCTGGCCAATTTTATACTGAAGAAAAATGCAGAGCGATTCAGTGACCACTGTCCAGATGCTATAAGGACGATTTGTCAGAAGACGTTCGTCGACAATTGGCTGGAGTCAGTGGATACCGACGATGAAATGATTCAACTAGCTAACAATGTCAAGATAATCCACGCGAAGGGCGGATTCGAAATAAAAAATTGGTTAATTGCCAAGAGCGTTCTTCAATCTCTCAACAGTTTCCCAGCAGCGTCCTCGAAATATCTGGGTACAGAACAAGAACTTCAAGAGAAAGTTCTGGGCCTGTGGTGACTTCCCGAGTCAGTCATGCTAACATTCGTAATTAAACCTGAGTTGGTGCAGAAGTCCGTAATCAGCACCCACACGAAGCGCAGGGTACTGAGTATAGTAATGTCAATTTTCGACCCCCTCGGACTACTCGGATTCTTTAACATTTCTGCCAAAATAATCCTTCAGAACATTTGGAGATCCGGCATGAGCTGGGACGACGCAATTAAAGGCTCGGATGAGAATGACAGGCGGGCTTGTGAATCTTCGTGGTCCAAGCTAAGTAATTTGCTTATCCCACGCTGCATGTATTGTTCAAAGTCTGCGGAAAGTATCCAACTGCACATATTTGTTGACGCCAGCTTAGATGCCTATGCTGCGATAGAATACTTGCGGATTGGCGGCGAAATCAAATGCTCCATTGTCGCGACGAAGAACAGAGCCCCTTATAAACCCATATCGGTACCAAGAAAGGAATTGATGACAGCCATTATGGGTCTGCGACTTTCAAAGTTTTTGGAGTCTGAATTATCAATCAGGATTGAAAGGCGCACCTTTTGGACAGACGATCAAGATGTTCTGTTTTGAATAAAGTTTGTAAGTTTCCTCAGTTCGTGTCCGTACGAGTCGGAGAAATCCTGGAAGGATCGGAGATTGTCGATTGGCGTTGGATACCTACGGAGCTTAATGTTGCGGACGAAGGAACCAAATGGACAAAAAGCTGTGAATGATCAGCTCGATAAGGTGGTTTACTGGTCCCGAATTTTTATTGTAGGACGAGTCAAGATGGCGCTGTGAGCTGCGATGGTACATTGCTATGTCACGACGAGATGGTGCAGACAGATCCGCCACCTATTGCCTCTATTATGCCAAATCCGCTACGCTTCAGCAGGCTTCAAAAACAACATATTCAAATGTTAGTCATATCTTGACGAGTCAGGAGTGATTCGTATGCGGGGTCGAATCGAAGCTATCGACAACGTAGAATTAGACGTAAAACGACCTATTTTACTTCCATGTCATCACCAAGTAACGCATCTAATAGTCGAATACCATCATCGCAAGTTTCACCATCAGCATGGAAAAATAGTCGTAAACGAGATTAGGCAACGTTTTTGGATTTGGATTGAGAGCACTTGTCAAGGAAACTGTAAAAAAATGTGCGAGTTAATGTGGACGTTCAGACGAGCACAACCACTGCCACCGGAAATGGAAGATCTGCCAAAGGAACGTGTATCGTGAGCAAAGATAGGCGACCAGAGAAAAGATGGGCAGTATTATTCACGTACATTTGGAATTGGTCCCTTCTCTGTCTACGGACACATTTTAACTGGCTCTGAAACTATTTACTGCGCGGGGAGGGGTACCATTTTTCGCGGCGCTAGTAGAGTATTGGCAAAGGAAATCGAGCGCATAGTGACTTTGGATGTGGAAAATAAGTATCCGGAAATTAATTTTTCATATATTCCACCTGGTTCGCCCCACATGACCGGCGCTGGGGAACGCATGGTGCGTTCAACAAAGTCAATCGTGTCGGAGATTGTCAAACGTTTTTCTGAGAAAAGAAGTACTACGCGAGGCATTTGCTGATTCTGAAAGCACGTTGAACTCAAGACCGTTGACGCACGTTCCCATTGGTATATAATTCATTCAGATCAGATGCATACAGAAAATTTTTAATTCTTCGGCTATATACATATATAGTCTCCTCGCGCACGCCTAAGCATGCAGTTCGTCACCTCGTGGACTGCCGTCCACAGTGATACAGCTCCGACCCTATCGGAGATGTCTCCTTTACTTCGTTGCCCACTCTTGACCAAAATTAGAATACGCTCTGCAGGGGTATAATAACTTTTATAGAACGAAATCGGGTAAGCATGAGTATCCGGGTCTCATACAGTCTGAAAACTCAACTATAAAGAACGGTCCTTCTTGTTTTTCCACCAATTCTGCGACCTCTTAATACATTTTTTTAAAATAATTTTAAAACTATGCAAAATAATTAAAAGTCCAACATATCTAATAAATACACATAGATTTATAGATTAAAATCGATACATCATGTGCGATTTTACAGTCAAATTCCTGTCTAAGCGACGCCCAGGTATTTTCCCCCTGTTTTTGCTGGTGTAGGATACCATTGAGAAAGAAGCCAAGGATAAAAGTAGAGTCAGTGGGTAAACGGAAAACTGAATGGCTGGATTGAATTGAATTCAATGGATTATATCCGACGGTATGTCAAGATTTAAAAAAATTCAGCATTCGTGGCCTCCTTCGCTGTTAGGTACCAATGTTTTAACTTGGTTTAAAGAACAATAAGAATCTCATACAAATTTGATTACATAATGCCGTAGATTTTTTATTGTAAGTGTAAAAATTAAAATGACACATTTTTTACGTAAATTTTACATGCTTCTTAATCTTATTTTTCCCATTAGCATCTTTTTTAACCCCATTAATAAATCAAATCATTTCTTTACGTAGGCATATACATTCTTAAAATGTAATTTTATTATATTACATATTCACTGATTATTTTTTATTGCTTGAATCGTCGGTATATTTATATAAAAAAAAACATTTTTAAAGAATAAGCTTTTGTTATAGTTAAGCTATTAATTAAAATCTTTGAATATATAAAAAAGGTGAGTTATGTCGAAATCGTGTCTACACTTCTTTGTCTGTGATTGCAAGTTGATTTTTTCTCAGTAAAGAAGAGCGGATTGGCGGGAGAGTGATATATTTGCTACTCCAATAAAATTTTCATATTGAACTGTAAATATAAATAATATATTACATTCATTATTTTTTATGTGCGTGCGTATGTATGTTGAAAAGATCCATATTTCACAAGTCATGGCTGTGCTCGGGTATTGATTTAAATATTTTAATAATCTAAATATTTTGAGAAATTAAAAAAAAAAAGAGTACAAATTTAAAACATAAATATTTACAATATTTAAATATTATTTATAAATTAATTCTTCGTTCCGCTCTTTAAGATTTTTCCCAACCAAATTATTGGAAAAAATATAAAAAACTAAATGAAACGCGTTTTTTCCGAATATGTTTTAAAAAAAAATGTATATTCGGTAGAGTCAAATTTTCATGAAATTTATAATACACAAACATTTTTTTCATCCATTGAGTTTAATAAAAATGATGTATTCCAAGTATATATTGTTTACGCTTGAAATTAATGAAAAATGAATAAGGCCAGACCGTAGTGTGAAGGGTGAAGGGAAAGAACAATATATAATCGGTTAAAAGATTTTTGTCGAAAAAAAAAACTTTTAGTCGGTTAATTAAGATGTTGAGCAAGTCTTTATAAAAAAATGGTCGTTTTATGCAATTTATAAAAAAATTTGTAAAAAATAATGTGATATGGAAAATTTTCATGTACACATATATTTATTAGCAAAGTTATACATATAAATTATCTTCAGTACATGACTAAAAACTTTAAGTGAAAGGTTTGCACTGAACACTGTGTTTTACTTTTTAAAGTGCCTTCATTTTATATGAAAAGATGGATGGTTCTTCAAAGATAATGAGATTTTTTTTAACGTAGACGTTGGTATAATGAACTTACAGCATTATCCAACAATTGTGAGATGTTATATATGTCAAAATATCTTTTGTAGTGGAAATCATGATCTTGGCTTAGGTATAATCCCAAATTTTGCAGAAGCCGGATACTATCTAATACTTTTTGTTTACTAGGCACTATTTTATTTTATTTACTATATTTTATTCAAATTAATTTGTTTATGAATACAAGTGTTGACTTGATCATTTTCGGAGTTAAAAAAAAATATTGTAACAAATTTTTTTTTCATATTTTAATTATACTCCCTTTAACATTTAATTATATGTAGACAAATGAAAATGCTGTTTTTTTTATCATTTTATAACTACAAAATACTTTACATTTTACCATAAAAGTGAATATGTAATATTTTCCATTCCAAATAAAAACATTTTATACCTTTTATAAATATGTTTTTGTATATCGATATATACTTATTAATATTAGCACTTATTTATATTAGTTACTTAACTATTTATTATGTGACATGGGGCGCAACTCTTTGATTGTTTTTGAGCTTGCCTTCGGTGGATGCAGAGATGGCTTTATACATTCCGATTTTTTAATATCCTAAAAGATGTTCATTAACATAAATTAAAATGATAGCTACTAATTTAAATAACGGTGGATCGTTCGACTCATACTTTGTTGAAGTGCTGTGCTTATAAGAAAAATATACTTAGATTTACGGTCTTATAATTTCATTTAAATATGTACGTTACATTGTGTGTAAATAGAAAATGAATATCTTATCTAGTTTCCATTTCAAGATGGAAGAGTTTCTACATTTTCAATGTCGGCGCTTTTTATTGCTCGTTATTATTATTTTCACTTGACTTTTTTAACTGTTAAAAAACCAATACTAATTGCTGCCTCTTCATAAATTACACGTTTTTATGAGTCTCTTTTCAATATGCCGCATGATTTTTTAATCGATTAAGAGAATAGAATAATAGAAAAAAAAAAAAAAAAAAACACGCACACTGTGGTTTTTTTAAAATTTAAATACAGAAAAGATTTGTTATTTTATCTCTTGCAGTGTCCATTTATTAGGTTTTCAAACTCATTTCATGTTTATTTTAAAAGTAGCGTCTACCGTTTTTATGTTTCATACGCTTACCGTTTTATTGAAAATTTACTCAGAAAAATAGGATTTAAGTAACATTGAGATCATATATTTTTTATCATATATATATTAAAATTTTAATAATGACACCCAGCGCTGTATCAGATGTTATTTAGTCAATTCATAACAACGAAACCTCTTTATTGAGAAAGATCAGATTCCATCTCTAAATACCATTTTTTGCTTAAACTCGTTTAATTTCTTTATTGTCACGTTTAGTAGCTCGACCACGACGGGGTCACGGCTTATGGTTCCCGATCTTTATTACCGCCCTCATCAGCTGTGACGACCACTGCCATAGCCGCGGTTACATTGACCTGATGAAGCAAATTCGACACTTCCCGGTTTTCATGTAGCTCCTTGTCGTTAATAAGTGGATTCCTTTCATCCATGCTGCTAAGATTCAACGCAGCTGTCTCGGTTTCTGACACTTCATAATCATGCGCAGAAAACTTTAGGAACGGCTCATAAGTGCTTAGCTGTGATTGAACCTGCTGTTCGGGTTCAAACTGCTGCTGCTTGTTATCAATGTATGATTGAAATGCTGGAGGAGCTGTTCGAATCTGGTAAATAGAAAGTATTTGCTGCTGATCTGGCTCCTGAATCTGTGGTTGCTGCTCCCTGTTATTTGTCTCTGGTTCCATCTGTATATTCGGCGACAGACGTGATGACCCCTGAAACGGGTAGTTGTCTTCTATTTTCCCTTCGTCATATGGAACGTCGTCCACTTGATGCGCAACATTGAAACCCACTTTCGGATGTTGTGACAACTGCTGATTCTGTTGTGGTGAGGCGGGAGATTGCTTAATATTAGATGTATTGACAGAGGAATTCCTAACGTTTGAGTCGTTTTTGCATTTCAATATGTTTTCGTGACTATTCTTCTTTGTATGAGAGCAGCACGATTTAGGGCTGAAATCGTTCTTGTTGTTGGCATGGGTACAATGGACGATACTGACTTGATTTGTAATTGTATTGATATTTTTATGGCCAGTACTTGATTTAATAATGCTATCATTGTAATTGTTACAAAAGCTGTTGATATTATATTTATTGGCTTGTGCATTGGTGGGGTTCACCGACAGATCGAGCTCCGATCTATGGAATTTTGGCTATTCCTTAATGAGACGATAGATGTGATGAGTGGTGCCGCTGTTCTGAGCAGCTACCTCAAAAACATACGCTATGCATAAAAGTGTCTCCTGGGTTTCACGAGCTCGCATCACCTAACAAACAAAAAAAAAAAAAACGATTTAAAAAAACAATCCATTGGAATTAATGGTTTTAGTTACATACTTGCAATATTGTAAAATTTTCTAAGACACTATTCATCATATAGCGTTCAGGTAAGTTTTTTAACTTTTGTATAAAATTAATCATATACTCGCACATGGGGGAGCGCTGGATCCGATAGACATAGCGATTATTTTCTAACCGAGAATATTCGCTCTCCACCTTCTCCACTACCTGTTTACCGAATGAGCAAACGATCGTTGAGCAAACGAGTACTACGTTCTCATTACTCTCATATCTGCAACGATTTAACAATGAAATTTGTATTTTTAAATATGTAGGTAAGTAATCTTACTGGCTGGTTACGCCATAAAAATCGCCTGAATCGCTCCCGGTAGTTATGTCGGTGTTCAAGTCGGCCCAGCATTTAACGAGATAAAATGCATTCTGAGGCCCTTTTTCATACAGATCTTTAAGACCCCCAGATTTTTCCGGAAACTTATCAAATATTTGACGAATGTCAACAGTCTGAAAAATACTTAACATAGATAATTTTCTTTGGACAAGTTAATTTTACGAATAAACTCACTTCTAGCAATGGATCGGAAAATGAAGGCTTACCGCCTAGTTGTACAAACAGGTGACGGTTATACTAAAACAACACATGTATATATCAGACGGGTTTGAACAAAAATTTAGACTGGTTAGTGTGCATACCATATCATCTCTTTGGATTTCCATGAACGCCGTAAATTCAAGTAATCTAAATTTGTGGGTAGCGATGGCTCTTCCTTCCCAAGGCAATTGTGCGGGCAGAATACCGGCGTCAATATCGCCGGATACTGTTGTCGACGGCTTTCCGGCCGAGTATGGTGGTTGCGCGAACGGTTTGATGCTGTAATCATACAAACTACATGTCAATGCAAAAGTGCTGTGTGGCCAACTCCTTTATTAGGTAATTTCAACTTACTCTTGCGACGTACTCGGCTGTAGTCCAGGTTGCCAGAATTGCTAAGAAAAAGATATAGCAGTTGGTAACTAAATAACATTCTATTGGGTAAGGTTGCATGGGTTTTACGGCTTAAAAACAAATTACTTGATTAAAAGATCAACTAAAAAACAATCCATCCAATTATAACGTGATCCCTGTACTCACAGTGCTTACACTGACATGTATAACATAGCTTGAAATTCAATTTTTGTTCTTAGTGCCTACAGACAATTGTATTGCATTCATCGCCTCACGCAATTCTTGCACATAACATGTACATTTTTCATTTCCACTGGACTTTGGTTCAGCGGAGACTAAATGACAATTTTGAGTGGAGTAAAAGATATAGGATTTGGTCGGCCAGTGTTATTAACCAAATATACAAATTATTATTATTCTATTTTTAATTTTATGGGAAACCTATGTTCTCTCTCGCAGCGGAGATCGTTATATGTGTGAGTGTGGTTTGTTTGGATATGTTCCTACTTGCTCAGCCGTAAGGCCCCTTTGAGCACAACTGCTATAAAGTATACATATTCTTGATCACCGAAGACGACATATCGTAACCTATAAAGTGTATACATATTCTTGATCACCGAAGACGACATATCGTAACCTATAAAGTGTATACATATGTTCTTGATAAGCATCACCTTCTGAGTCGATTTGGGCATGTTTGTCTGTCTTTTTGTCTTAATATAATGTAACGACACATAAAAAATGAATGGAACTTATAGAAACATACCCAGAAGAACAATCTGACCAACAAGGATTAACTCAACTCAAAAATTTATGAACCCCCGCATCAAAAATTTCAAAAATTATGAACATGGCAGGCCACCAGTTCAGTTAAATTTAATGCAACTATTACGAGTCTGCGAAAGAAATGGAAAATTTGAAGAGGATCAAAAGACTTTGAACTTCTTTGACTTTAATAAGCGTAGGGAAACGCTTTTTAACTGTTTCTGTATAACTATCAATAGATCAAATAGCCGTAATAATTAATTCACTTTCTCTGGAATATAATTAAAATAAACCGCCTGCAATTTTGACTTGTATTACCCAAGAATTTGACTCACTCGTATATCATGGTTCGGTAACCGTGGTTCGAACTTAGTGAAGGCGATTTTAATGCAAAATACCAGTAGAAGCGGTGTGACGGCGAATGCCAGAGATATGCTACTACTAATTGTAAGTAATATAATTTGTATTCTATAATAGTACAAATATGAATGTTTTTTAGCCGTCTTATCGCTTAATGGTCCTAATTGCCCATTAATGTTGCTTTAGCGAGTAGATTCAAGGACATATTTCCAATGTATTTCCTGTTACAATGATGCGAATTTTCCAAGAACAATGTTGAATGTTAAACAATGCTTTGAGCCCCAACAGGAGCTAAGCTATCCAAAGTGCTGTTAAAACTTTGATGGGAAGAACGAAAATCCCTGCCGATATAGCCACCCTAGCTGATAATCGTTGTAACAATGCGCGGCAGTAGATCACGTGCTGAGGTAGGATTGCGGATTCAGACATAAGAGGAGGGCTACTTGGATTACTACTTAGTGTAAGACCCTAGTGGGAGTGTAACTCTGCAAGCAGATACAGCTTAGGCGCAGCACAACCTGAAACAGTTTATGCAAAACAATTTCCAAGCCTCTGGGGATTTTAGCCGTGGGGACTCCTGCTAAGTTCTTGGAATAGATACAGAGCTTATCTAAGCGTATATGAGAAACATACATATACTGATACTGATACTGAAGCTACTACTAAATTGAAATCATTTATTCATCTTATGATCTTTTAATTCAACTTACAACTTTAATTTTCGCTTGGATCTCTCTCAGTTTTCGTCTGGCAAGCACTTGGATGTGCGAACTGACTTGTTTTCTGGTTCTCGTTTTGCCTGTGCGTAGTTTTATGTATCGTGCAATCAGTTCGTTCCGGCCTGTAACGATACAAAATATTTATCAATAATATATTCATCAAACTCCCTATTGTCCCCCTATTGACTTGTTTCATTTAAGAACACATGTATGCATTAAATTTGATCATTTATTTATTGAAAGGTATCTTAAAATAAAATCTTTCAATAAAATAGTTTGTTAGATTAGTTGATATGAAAAAATTAGTTTATATCAAATTAGTCTAGTTTTCCGCGCAAAATGTTTTCAATGCCTAGAAAATTTGCAGTGAGCGGTGAAAATATAAAATTATATTATTATTAAAATGATAGTATGTTACATTATAAAGCTTTATAAAAAAACAATACAAAAATATATTTTCGGTCTAGTCGGATAAACGTCTTCACTATTCTTTTGGGAAACAACATTTTGGGATAAAAACTGTCATATTGAAACATTACCTTCCGTGGCCTTCTCAGCACACAGTAAAATTTTATTTTTGGATATATGTATGGACATATGTATGTACAGACACTACGGATGCGGTTCGTCATCTACGTGGATGGCCGATGGCCGATGGCCGTCCAAAGGAATATAAAAACATAAGTAGAATATTCCTTCAAAACAGCATACAAAACATACAGACCAATATGAAGATAATCCTCTTTGAAGTTTAATTTTTTCTAGATAGTGTCTTTTGATAAATTGTTTAAAGATATTCTGTATATTCGTAGGCATCCACCTACCTCTCAGCAAAGTTTTTGTTTCATCATTTTTTAACAACAGTAAAATTAGGCAAATTACATGGATTTATGTTTCAGTGAATGAGACTTCTGATGGCCTGGAAAATATTTATTAATGATCCAAATCATCTTCAGATTCAAAAGGTCCATTTCCATGTGTAAATCTGACAGTTTCTACGCAAACTAAACTCAGTTTTAAAGCTACTAGAATGATATGATAAAATTTCATAAGCATCGGACGACTTTATCCTATCCTGCCATATCAGTTGAGTCCCTCTCTCACTCTCTTGAGTCCCTGTATCAGTAGAAAAATATTCTTCTGAACAGGGGTCCTAATGAACCATGTAAGGTCATGAAATTCTCTTGAATGAATCCAAGAACACCAATGCTTTATTAACCAATGGCAAATTTAGGTTCCAAGTGTAAAAAGCGAATGTCCCCGGAGAATTTTTTTCATTCGTCGTTCCATGATGGTGCCGGTGCCCCCATGTGCGGCATCCGATCTTAAGATCAAAACCTCCTTCAAGTAGTTTTTTAGTTATTTCTGGTATTGAGACAGTTGACTCTAAATCTTTTAATACAACTTGTACGCATTCTTTACTTTTTAGTATCTCATTTATGAGTTATTTAGCAGGACAACGAATTATGCTTTAAAGTTATGTTTCCAATATTTTTCCTCTATTGAGAGGAAAATCCTCTATTATAAAAGTGATTTGGCCCAATAATATTTTCAAGATCGGAGCACTTGCGATTTTTAATATGAATAGGGGGAGCTTTATGACTTTCGCTGTTTGCCTTGGTTGACTCTCATCTTCTTCGCCCTCACCAAGTATGGCAAATCTGTTATTCTATGTTCCCATGGAGGTATTGCCTAATATTTTTGGGCAAAGCATTCGTTTTACTTGCCCATCAATCTCAGTCTATACTAGCGTAGAGTTAGGTAGAGAGTCAACAAGGCCCAAGGCATCCTTGCAATATGAAATTGTTTGAAATTGTCTTTTCGCTGATTTGGACTCATTCGGCGGAGCGATCAATAGACACGTGTACATGGGACGATGTTCCACTGTGATTCCCAGGCTGTTTCTATGTGAACTAGCCTCTCAGTTGTAAGGCAATCGACTTCGAACTTCTTCCATTTTCTTACAGACTATGATTCGGAACAGCTGATCAACTTTTTTTAGATAATACATTGATTAGAATTTCTTTCTTGTTAATATGGTAATACTGAAATTGCTACGAAGGGACGAGGACAGACATATGAATATGTACTTTATGGGATCAGAAACCTTAATGGTGGATAAGGTTACATAAAGAGTTTAGACTATAACGCCCAAAGTGCGGCCAATTAATAAGAAAATGATCTTCAGGCAAAGTGAAAATTTGTATAGACTTTAGATATGTGGCAGTACCAAAGGAGAAAGTGGGATGATCTTTTTGCGAATGCGTTCTAAATCAAAAGTTTCATCTAGGGTCGGAGATGTCTTTCTAGGCGATTGTGCTTCTTTACATGGATTACAGATTCTAAGCTATTTTATTGCCAAAGGGAACATCCATAATAACGATTAATATGCGCTTAATAATATTGTCATTAAAGTGTGCCTTTTTAGAAGGTTTTTTTTATCTGATTTGACTTAAAAGGTCCTTAAACTCATATTTCTAACCAAAGTTTGAACAGCACCCAATCCAAAACAGACGAGGATGGCCTGGAACTTACCATACATTTTACCCTCGTCGGATAAAATAATTTTTCTGCGCCCACATGGTGGATATATGGATAGCGCCTCTTGAAAGCTCTGTTCAATATCGGGGCTCCAAACACCTTCGGCATCAGCGGAGGATAGATCCTTTTCATCCTACGAATACATATAAAAAGTTATACATCATTGAATGGTTGTGATAATAAAGACAAACTGAGTAAAACAAAACAATATTTTGTTTCAAACTCTATTCATGTAAAAACAGAATTGTTTAAGCATTTGCTTTCAATCTTCAGAAATAAGAATGTACGCATCCGAGCTCCTGTTTTCACTCTCAAACTGAAACAATACGCGTTTTTCGACTAAGCTTGTGTTTATTTAAAAATAAAAAGGAAAGCTGACTCCGGGCTTTCGGACAACGGATCAAATTTTGTAGATTGGATCAGTTGACGCTTAAGTTTCAACTCTATACTCTATGGAAGCACATGCATAGCTTCTAGTCTCTGGTTGGTTATTGTGATTTATGTTGACTAATTCCAATCTCAAGAACCTTCAGTATAGCTTCTTTGATTTATCGCATTGCTCTTAGTTCAACAATGTAAGGACACTTGGGTGTTACCTCAGAAAATCACTTGATCTTCAGAAGCGTGACTGACGATACTAACTCCAAAAAAGGACCAACTGCGAGTGGATATAGCATGACCAGGTTGGAATTCATGGCTTGTTTAAGGACTAACTTGATCGGTTTTGAAAATAGGCAACATGTCTGTTGACAAAATATGCAACACGTGTAGTGAAAGTATTTACGAGTTGTGCTTCACACAGCCAACAGAGTGCAGATATGTACTTACATCGCTCATATCACCAACATCCAGATTTTTACTATCCACCATGCTGCCATTTGTTTCTGCCGATCCAACTGTTCCTGAAGGACCGGCATTAACTGGAGTCCACGGAGATGGTATGGTGCTGGGTCCTACTGAAAAGAGAACGAAAGGATAAATAACCAGAATGCCATTTAGGAGATTTAAAAGTATTTTCAGAACCAAAAAATAAGACTTAGTTATTGTCCATGTCAAAATGTAGTTCTTGTTGCTTAGTTGAGAAGTCGAGTAGCCAATTGCTTTTCATCCTCTTCAGGCGGGGGCTAGTACAGTCATCCCTGAGTCTCCCTATCTCTAAACAGTAGATACTCGCTGAACGTGCTAACCCATTTTATCTGGAAGACCTGTCCCAAATTGCGTCATGATCGGTTGAGAAGTTCTCGACAAATCGTGTCAACCGATTGAAAAACATAGTTTTGGGCAAACGTTTAGTTTTTGACAATGGAACTGGGTTTAAAAGCGCTTATTCTTTTGACTGTATCTCATCAAACATCGTTAATAAAATAAAGTAAATAAAATAGTAGAGAGGATACTCTATCGATTCTTGTTGCATAAAAAGTGGTTTCACACCCATTAAAGAGTTTAAAGCAGTTTAAAACCAGAAAGCTAACTTCGGGCGGAGCTGGAGTTTATATTCCCTTATATATCGAATCTTATATATATAAGGATCTCGTTGGCCGATCTTTATGAAATTTGGCAGATCGGATTAGTTTAACCAAAATGGAACCCTTTGCAAGGGTATAATAATTTATGAATTTGATAATCACAGCTTGTATATCCGATATTTTCGATACTTTTAGATTCTTACATTTCTTACAGTATTACAGCCCTTACCATCCCTTTAGCCCTTACCAACCCTTTAGCCCTTACCCTATTATTTTTAAAATATGTAGCCGACAATCCAGCCAAATATCTATTCTATACAGCCAAAAACGCTACAGTTTCGATTAAGATTCATTTATATTTTTGGCATGCCTTTTGTGAGAGCTTTTTGTCAAAAGCTTCTACTGTAAAGTTGTTTTATTATTGGACATTCGTGGCAACGCTTAAATATATATAATAATATTTATAAAAACGATATTTTTCCAGTTTTCTCTTTGCCAGTTTCCGAAGTTGTTTGACTTCTATTGACAAACATTTAATATGTGTGATTTAAAAGCGCTCTTCCAACGATTAATGTGATCTTAGGATCACAATAGCGTGTGTAGTTAAGTGTGCTAAGGGCCTTCAAACAGCATGCGACTTTGCAGACCCTGGTTCGATTTCAGCATCGTTCAAAGTTACTGGTTTTTCTTTCATTCTTCGATTTTTAATTGTTTATTTTAAACATAATTTCAACTTTGTAGCTTTTCTTATCTGTGAGTAATAGATCTCTGAGTATAGAAGCAGACGAACATGTTTTATTCTAATTAACCAGTCGTGGGACCCCTGAGTCCTGGGTCCTACAAACACACACAACACTTCGTGTGCTTCCAGTTGAAATGCAAATATGGAAGCCGAATTTAGATGCACATCGAAAAAATATGTTACTTTGCAAATGATTTCAATAAATCACTTTTGGTAGTCAAAAGAAGTCATCTCTGAGGACTGATTCATTGTTAGGCTTGGGCATGGTGCAAACTTTTTCTAGAAGAGGGCTAGTTTGATAAAGCATTGCTCATTTTAGTTCGAAATGTTCGAACATGTCTCGAATCCTCATAAATATTGTTTCAAAATTGAGTCAAAGATACATACATTGTATCTTTTTTCAGCACTTTTCTTGGAACCAACTAGCCCTGCACTATTCGCAATGATCAAATATCGAATAGTCCAAGTTTGTCCTCGCCCTCGCCTTGGTAAATACAGACTATATGTATGTATATCGACTACTATCAACTATCAACTCAACCAACTGGAGCCAAGTCTGATCAAATTGGCGTAGATATCCATCCCTATCTCTACTAGATCCTTCTCCACCGACAATGCATGTCCCCTGGTACCCAACCATCCCAACCATAGAAGAGATACCAGTAGGCGATCCCCGTAGGGATCCTACGGGATGTGCCTGGCCATATGGGATATGTGATCAAGCCAGTTATACTTTTGCCCAGGAGCGTGAGGTCACTTCCGATCTCAACAATATTTTGCGAAATGATGCCTAAACTTTTAAGCTAATTGCGCAATACAGGGATCTCTCTTGTGGGAAACAGACTGTCCCTTCCGTTCAAACACTCCCAATGGGGAGTGCAAGTCCAATCCTTCTCCAGTACTTTGTCCATCGGTGTGTATGGCAAGTAGAACCTGAATAAGTATATGCACCTGCGACCTCCTATTTGCAGATTGAAGATCTATGTGCTCCCGATTATTTCGCATTTTAACATTGAATTTCCATAACTTTATGGTGACCAAAGGTGACCACGAAATGCAGACTTCTCTATCTCAGACTTCACTGTCAGGTGTCCAGTAAGATTATAAATCACACTCTTGTGTACTCTGTGGCTAATAAGACCATAATCCTAACTAGCCCTGTACTCTTTTTAACCTTGCAGCTACGTTTCTTTTCCCCCGGTGACTTCTGAATGTTATACTCTCGGATGAATCCCGTCTGCTTCGGCTACTGTCGGTCGGCTTCCAGCACCTAGTATATAAAATTGTATTATTAATGACCTGTATGTTTGCAAACTGGTTCATAAATAGTGTATGGAATGAACTATCTTATCCCCCAGCCTTTGCCAGCACTGGGACTTTGTTTCTGGTGATCTGGGTTGGATAGTGTTCAATCCCCGGATACAGTTCTTGTTAACTTGGCGCCAATCTGAGAGTAACTAAGCAACTTCTTCTGAAATTCTGCGTTCAACAGCCCTCCCTAAGTGTTTCTCCTGCAGATAAAATGAAGGTCTCAATAAGCCGACTTGCCGATACGTCCGGCGCAGACCACTCCATGGGACAACTCTCTTTGCACTAGCCATGCCGGTCGAAGAATGCAAAGTATGATTTGGCGCTGGTGATGGTATATAGATGCACCACAGAAATACAAAATGATGGCAACACATTTGCTCCGTTGAGGATGGCCTAGGTCGGTCGCATTTCTCTTAGAATGAATACCAATTAAAGTTTGTAAAACTATATTGTGTAATGTGTGAAGAAATGCATGTACAAGATACATTCTACGTACAAACATATATAAACATTTCATTTTGATTCATACATTTTTTTTATTATTTATTTTCTACTTGACTGCCCTACCGCATCACATATCGACGTCTCTACTCCAACAACACACCACTCATGCACAGGATCACTAAATGCGAAAAACTTAAGACTAGAAGCGGCGGATGGAGGCTACTACTTTACCAAAAAATATAAAAACTTTTGTATTGTAAAAAAAAAAAAGAAAAAAGAAAACCTATATGTGCCAGCTAACTTACCAGAAAGTGCCTTAAATTCCACAAGGGAATCCAAATGGTTAGAGAACGGCGCCACTTTATAGCTGTTTTTTAATACTTCCAGACAAACTACTAGTAGAAAAAGCAAATTAAGTTTGGTATTTAGTTTGTTGTTGATTTAGTTAAGAGTATTAATGAGCTTTGGGAATATATGTTTTTGCACAAAGTGTTTGATTTTCTTCAACCGACTTTCAACCGCTCGGGCTGTGTGGCTGTGTGGCAAAAAGAACGCACGTATTTTTTACAGATGTAAGCCACGGGACTCACAGAGCCACAACAAAAAAAATGCAAAACGTCTGATTGTGAGAGCCGCGCAGACCGAACTGAAATTCTCTTTTATGTTCCTCAAATTTGTTGGCAGCCCGTTCGTCTTTCACTGGCGTGCAGTATGGGGATGGTTTTAGGTATTTGTAAATATTATGAGTGAATTCGGTGGCACGTATACAGCCCGACTGAGAGAACGAGACGCCACCACCTAATGCCGAGCGAGCAAATGCCGAAAACTGCGAGTGAGCCTGCGTGGGCGCAGAATAAATACTGCAGGACTGCAGCAGAAATAATTGAATCCTAACATTTCAGCAGCGCTTGCATGAAAATCGTACATTTGCGGCAGGACTCTGGACCAAAATATTATTCCGGCTAGACGAGGGACGCTATCGGAACTAATAGCACAGAATCGGCGAGAGTGGCAACAATTATTTGGTGCTTATGGCACTGTCGGACTGTCGGATGCGTGGCTCTGGTGGTTGGCCCGGCTTAGGGGTGTTTGCAATGTAAGTCAAGCATACGCTTGGTAATTTTCAGAGGCAAGTGTGCTGAAAGGGAATGACGAACGCGTGCAACAACATTGTGGTGTGGCATTCACGAATTTAGACAAAATCCACTCGGAGCAGTTTCCAATTAGACGACCGAACCGTACTTGCAGCTGTTCGCGCTCAGGATGGGAGTAATGTGGGAATGTGTACCTCTGTCAAAGGAGTTCGATTCCTACCCCCGCCGGTGGAAAATGTTCATGATTGTGACAAAGGAATTGCATTCAGTTTCAGTGACGCGCAACTCCGCCGAGAATCCGCATATGTTTTGTGGAAGGTACAATTTTTAGAGTCCCAGAGCCAGACCGCTAAAAAACAGTTTAATTATTTTTTCATAAGCTGTTTTATTTTATTGATTGACTTGTCTGTTGAATACAAATTAAAAAACGCAAACATTTGCTTGATTCACTGTTTCCCCAGGAACAATATAGTATTTTTATCCTGTACATCACTACATCAACCAACATCTTCATGACTTTTAACTCATAGACGCACGAGGCAATATTTTTATACCCAGCACATGCATACGCAGAGCACACAAATGTATTTCATTATGTTTGTGTATGTTACAGAGAGAGGGAATCATCTCCGACCCCACGAAGCTTATGTATTCTCAATCGGCATCAACAGTCGAGTCGAACTAGTCATCTCTGGCCGATTGTCTGGCCCCCAGGGACTATAAGAGCCAGAGCAAGGCGACTTTGCATGTACACTATACCCCCGCAGTTGATGAAATCAAATCACAAACAAACTTATCAAATTAGTAAACGATTCTAATCCCTAATCCCTTCTAATTCTAATAATTTATTTTTTGAGGATTTAGACAAGTACAACCTAGTCCAACCTAAGGTTTAGTTCTTGTTGTTGGGCTTTTAATTCTCTTTCGAAAACACTCTGAATTCTTTAATTCTTGACACATTTACGCTTGCTTACATTGGGATTAAAAAATACTAGCTTTTTGTCGTGTAGTGTAATTTTGTAGCTTTTCGTAAAGCGAAGATCAAAACACCAATTCATGTTTTCAAAAAATAACAATTGGAAGTTTTTCAAAATACATTTTTCAAATAGTTTCTTGCAGGCATTTCAGGCATACGAGGTGCGTTCTAAAAGTATCGCGAATTGTGTGTTTTTTCAAAAATTATTTATTTATTCATGAGTATCTCCCTTGTCCCCTTTGAAGTAACCCCCATGAGATATTACACACATTTGGCAATGGCTTTTCCAATATTCGAGGCCCTTCAAACAATCATTTCTTTTTCAGATCTTTCGAGTTCAGATCTTTCTTCGATGCCGTCTTTATCCCGTCAAGCGTAGCGTAACGTCGTCCTTTCATGGGCCTCTTCAGTTTAGCGAACGAGACAAAGTCACAGGGGGCCAGATCTGGGGAGTACGGTGGCTGCGGCATCATTAGTGTGTTGTTTTTGGCCAAAAAGCAGGGCAGTTATCGTGTTGCAAAAGCCAAATTGCGCATAACTTGCAGGTAACCGTTCTTCCCTGTGGCAAGAACTCAAGATGCACCCTGCAAGCGAAGAAAACTATCAGCAAAACTTCCACATTCTCGACATTTCTCGTTCACATCTTCTTGGCCTTCTGAGAACATTTTGTACAACCGATAAACGTTGCTTCGGTCCAAGGTTGCTCCTCCGTATGCCACAGTCAACATTCGGAATGCATCCGCTTGGTACAGGTTCGTTGATCCCTTTTTTCCCCTTGATCCCTATCCCTGAATAAGTAAAAATCGTACACGATCCAAAACACGTGCAAGCAAGCAAGTAAAAATCCAAAATGGCCGAGCTTGTCGGCATAAGGGAGAGACATGAGCACCAACAGAACGCCACAAAAAATTCAAAATTCGCGATACTTTTCGAACACACCTCGTACAAATGTTTAAAACTTCAATTATTTTCTCTTGAAGGTTAGAGGCAAGTGTTCCATAACTGTTTTTGATTAAAAAATAAAAAATTATTGTTTTAAGAATTCATGAAGTGAAAGGATAGTAACACTAACTATGGTAGCACTAAGGCGAAGTTAATGCCTTGAGAGTTACGAGATTCTCTCATTTAAGGCTTCAAAGATACTGGAACTATTAGAAATTGGAAGGAGTAAAGCTCCTTCCATTAAAAGGAGAAAAAAATTAGATTAAAAAATTATATAATGTCACTATAGTTGACACTTTAGCTGTAAAAACAGCTGTAGCTCAGGTTTAGCTTTTGAAAACAAGAGATATTTCATAAAACCATTGCAATCTATTGATTTGGATTTTTCTTTATAAAAATACACAAAAAATGTCAAGATTTGGCCGGTCCATGGTTGGCCGGTCTTGAACCAAAAAAACCAAAATTGCGGAACAAACCAGAGTCGAGTCCACTTGAGAGGGATTGCAAAAGGAGTATCTCATGGAAATCAGGACCTAGCAGCAACGGTGAAGCAGTAATTGTATTTTACTTAATAAAAAAGTGCTTGGACTTTTTTTTTATTTAAAAAAGATTGGATCTTATAGCTCTTGACAAGTATTATGATTTTTGCAAAAATATACATTTTGGATGACTTTTTGCTTTTCAAACCAAACTAGGACTGTCGCACGCGACACAGATGTAAGTAACTTTCTCTTGTCTGCAATTTATCTTAAAAATATTTGCTATTTTTTTAAACTCAATTTTTAAACTTAAACATTTTCTTCCATCACACTTTTTATGTTGTTTTTGTAATTTTTGAATAATTAAACCGGATATTCTACATTAATTAAACATTAATTAAGAGCTAACAAAGTAAGAACTGGCCTAGTCCCTCAAGTGCAACTCCACCACAATCTACTTCGCCTCACTAGCTGCGTAGTCACAAATCTAGGCGTTCCTTTCAAACATCTTCTGCCCAGATGTGCTATGCAACCACGTGCCAAGTCTGATCATTGGTGGACATCAAGAGTCCCACCCACCACCACAGAATGGTGTAGCGGAGCGCGTCAATGGATTATTGGCTGAGACACGAGAATAGGTTCTGACTTTTCTGTTCTGACGGGCCAAAGCAATCGAAACAGCATCATAGTTGAGGAATCCTGCGGCGACATGCAAGTAACGCTCCTTGGTATGACTTTCCATGAGGTATAGGTTGAGTCCAGCAGGGTTGGCTCTAAACTAAGGTGGAGACCGGGTCATTACTTTAGAGGTTGAAAGAGGAACTGATTCTATTATAAACTTGTTCAGTAAAATAAAGATCCCCACAAGGAGCTCGTACTGGTCGTAAAGCATAAACTACTCTTCCCATCAAGTGCCGTCTTCCGCTACGAGTATAAGAGACAAAGTCGATTGCAGCTAGAAGGCGGGGTTGGCGAATCAATCTGTATGGCAAAAAGGTCAATATCTACAAATTTTTTAACAAAAAAAGTGTAAAACACAAGCTTGTTACGCAAAAACTCTTTTTCCATCAATTGGTTGAAAGAAATCTTAAAATTTTGAGTATCGATGGCTCTAGTTGTCTTGCTGTAGGTGATTCGTTCAATGCGTTGCAAACTTCACAAAAAATTTGCCCGCTTTAAAACATTTTTTAATTTAATGGACAAACATATTTCTTTCCCAACGAGATATTTTTGGACTTCCGTTAACCAATATTCCGAAAAAACTTTGCTTCCATCAAGCCCCAAGTTCCATATTCGAAATTAAGGAAAAGCAACAGATTTTTTAATAATTAAAATTAAGTAAAAGTAAAGTAAGTAAATAAATATTATGCTGAAAGCCCTTTGGGCATGCGCAGATCGTAGCTTGGAAGCTACGCGTAAGCTTCGAAGCAAGCTAAGATGACAAAGGTCGAGCGCCACAGAGTACCCGCGATTCGGAATGCACTGAGCGAATAAAAGGTGCATATTTGGCAATATACAAATGCAAGAACTAGACGCACGCACTGTTTTGATTTTAAATTCCTTGCTACGTTTGTTCTTTGGCTTCTGCTACTCTTCTCTCTGAAAGGCACGCGCTCAAAAATGAAACAAGCCAGTGTGGAATCAGGACACAAACTTCTATATCTCCTCTAAAAATCGGCCAGAGGAGAACACAAAGAAGTGTAAATTCAAATGTAAAGAAACCTGGTATGAATAAATTGATTTTAAATAGCTATGCGGTTCGTCCGGCTATGTTCAATATTAAAGATGGGGAAAAAAACAGGAACAGAAAGCCTTGCTTAAAATAAGCTAAAATAATGAGCTAAAATAGGATATAGTTGTAGGATATAGCTATAGGATATAGTTGATCGCTCCCGTTCCGACTTATACTGCCTGCAAAGAAAAGAAGGATGCGTGCAAAGTTTGGAGTCGATAGCTTTAAAACTAAGAGACCAGTTTGCGTAGAAACAGACAGACGATGGTCGGCGATGTCTCCTACACTGCGTTGCACACTATGCAAGGGTATAAGATTTAACTTTGTTATTGAGACAAAAATGTGGATTCGGGACTGTATGTGGACTCCTTACGCCAAACCATAGACGGGAGTGGCCTCTTTGACTTCCAAGCCTATGTCCAAGTATGTCTTCGAAAAGTTTAATTCTTCTTACGAGTTATTTTTCTAGAAAATAAAACATTTGTAGCTGATTTCAAAATACCAAATATACACTCTTAAAACTATCACTCTTACTATTTGCTTATCGAGATGAACATCAAAAGAATATTCCGACTCCCTAAATCATCGCGTGAAGCAACAGTTGAAAAGTGAAAAATATATATATATATATATGTATGTAGGTATGTAGATGAACTTCCGAAAAGCGTACACTCAATATTTGGGCGAACTTTTAGAAACAATTTGAATAAAGTTAATTGAATAAAGCCACTCGTCGGAGCTGCCACTAAATAGGAGCTTCTGCAAAAGATTTGTAAGCCAAAAAATGTATTTTAATTTTTGGTCAAAAGTGTGCAGCGCTCGAGACATCTTCGGCCCTTTAAACTTGATTTATTCCTTATCAGGATCACCTCCTTGGTCCTGATATAAACGTGTCTGTCTGTCTGTTTCCACGCGAACCAGTCTCTTGTCAAAGCTATCCAACTTCAACTTTTTAGACGTCCGTCTTCCGCTTGAAGGTAGTATATATGTAAGTCGGAACGGGCGGGATCGGTCAGCAACATGCTATAGTCATCCTATAGCCATGTTTTAAATACATTATTTTCACAAAATTATCACCAGGATCGGCCAATTATGCCCGATGCATATCAGCTCCGATATGTATTTATTAATAAAAGCTGTCGACTCCGCCAGAAGTTAGCTTTCCTTTCTTGATTTTTGTTAAAGCAGTGAACTATTGATCCGCATAACCTCTGAAGTCAATGTCAATCTAAGGCAGTGGTGGGCGTGAACAGTCTGAATATTAATAGATTTAATAAACAAGCCCAAAAATCTAAACACAAAAAATGTGTTTTTAGATAAACTCATACGTGGCTACATACTTTGTGGTTCATTGTTTTCTTTTTTATACCCTTATGTTATAATTATTATAATTTTAAATAAATATAAGACAGTCGGACAAGCTTATATCGACTCAGAGGGTAATCCTGATCAAGAATTCATAAATACATTCATGCGTTGCGCACTTTTGACCAAAATTCTCCCTGCAAGCGTTTAACAAATCGTGCCACTGAAATGTTGAAAGCCAAACTTTTGCACACTTTACGCTAAAAAATGTGTTACAAGTGAATGTAAAATATCATTAATTTAATAGATCTCCTATAAAAATATGTGAAAAACATGCTTTAATTGATTTTTCGAATTTTTTGGTTGCGGTTGACCTTTGTGGAGAAAAACTGAAGCGAAAAGAGTACTTCATTTTTTAATGTACTTGGTGAATGCTTAATATATGGTAAAAAAAAAAGAATTTGGTAAGAATATGGTAAGAAAAAAAAAGGCAGAAAGAATTTGTAGAATATTTCATGAAGTTCTAAAATGTGTGAAAGTTCTAGTCTTCGCTGAACATCTTTTTTTCTTTAATCGTAGTATTTTGGTATTTTTTTTCAAAGTACTTTAAATAGAGTATTAATTTTTTTTTATTTAATAACTTTTAAATAATGGCATGTTAAATAATTTCAGAAACAAAATCAGCCGCTTGGCTAAGGCCCATCAAAACAATGCGCGCCAAAAATCTGAAACTCATAATAATGTGCAGTATTGAAGCTTTTGAGAAAATACAAACAAATAATAAAGCTTGTGAAAATTATACTTCATACTTACTTTTTTAAAATAAAAACAAAATATCAAAATGCTACGATTTACGCATTTCAGGCTCATACATACATGTGTATGTATGTACATATGCACTTCGTGAAATATTCTTTGAATAAAGTTGGTTGAATGCTACGAAAACGAAAATAATGCACCCGCCCTAACGTATGTATGTATGTATATACAAGACACATACATACATGAGCGAAATGTATTGCCAATTTCGAAACTATTTTTTGGCTTTTGTTATTAAACTCGTGGAAAATGTTTGTACTTCGAAGCCAAAATTAAGAGTCACTAACCAAGAAGAATTATTCCAATGATTAAAATATTGCATTACAAATGTAAATATGTACATATGTACATACGTCATGTGTCACAAAAAGTAATATTATATGTATGTATGTTTGTATGTATGTATATGAATTTTGCATAGATGCAGCGAACGGTTTTAACAGAAAAGTAACAAATGTACATCTGCACATACATACATACATAAATATGTACGTATGTATGAAAGTCGTTAAATTAAATTAAGAATTAAGAACAAGCAAGTTTCAATTTTTTCCAATATTATGGAACATGTTTGTATGTATGCATACAGAACTCATTATTATTGCACTCAATATGTGCATCGCATAATTGAAGACAACTTCACAATGAAAAGTTCCCTAAAATTCGATCACAGTGGTATCGCTAGGCGTCGTTTACACTTTCTTATACACACTTATACAAGCATACACCCATACATACGTACACACACATGCATCTAATAGAAGACTCGTTTAGTTGGTTCTGTTTTTGTAATGAAAAATTTGGTATATACATATGAATAAATATGCATACATTGTGTATTTATGTATTTATGTATGTATGGACATATTTAAAGTCAAATTCAACATGGCCAGATACTTTTGTCTCAAGCTCAATATTCCAATGCCACAGTTGGCTAAATAAATAGATCAAATATAGAATTGATACTAAATAAAAAATAATTTCTTTTATGAAAACTGTTCTCAGAGAAATACATACAAACTATACACATCTAATCCGATAATTTTTTTTGTCTTTGGGACAAGCGAAATACTTTACTCGACCAGTGTTGCAAATTCAGCGAAATTATGTGCGAGTATGTGTGAATAATTATCGACTTCGAAACATTTACATATGTATATGTGTACACTATTTGTACATATGTACGTATGATTGAAAGATGTATTCTTATTTACTACAACAATTGATTTAATTTCAAACTCGTATCGTTGATATTATTCTCCTTTTTAGGTTTATTTTCCTCAACTATTGTTGTCAAAAGACTTCATGGATAATATGCTATAGGGAGTTGGTCCATAAGCATGGTCTGACTACCCACATGCTTAAATGTATAATATATACTAGATAGATATTCACATATTTCCGCGATCATTAAATATCTCCCTTAAAAATGCTAAGAAAAACGAATTGGAGAAGTTCCTGCCTACAGTTTGGAAAAACTATAAAGAAACGATCACATTAACTTCATATGTATTTAGAGAAATAGTTACATATGTGTGTATGTATGTATGTACATAGATACACAAAACGCAAAAACACAGCAGAAAAAAAGTGCAAAAAAAAACATCACTGCTTAAATATTCTTAGTCACATACACAAAATCACTCACGAAGCGCACCGATGATTATAAAAGTTGGAAGAACGCAGCCGACGATGAAATCGAGGTGAAACCGCGGAAACAGAGCAAATCAACGCGCGGAAGCGAGAGAAACTCATCGACTGAATCAGAAATCAATCCGAAGAATGACATTAGTAGTTGTTGGCACTGGTGTGGTGAATAAGACTAGTCTCTGTTTTTGCCTCTGTTTTCTCGATTGGTGAATCTGGTTGGGTAGTTTGCGTAAGCGAGACTATGACCACGATCCGATCATACATACATACATACATGCATACATATATATAAACGTATACATATATGTGAAAATGTGTGACTAATGACGCCGAGCAGCTGCCTCTCACTAACCTATTGCGTTTACCATTATATAGAAACACAATGACAAAAACGAGAATGTAAATTCGACTTGTCCGTGCTCTTTTTGATACCATAAGACAAAAAAATTGGAAAATTAAAATAATGACAAATTAAAAACTGGTAGGGTTTATGTTTTTGTGGATGTGTCCATTAGAAATTCTTCTGCATGTATCTATGTATGTATGTATGTATGTATGTATGTACATATATACATACATACGTACTATGTATGTACGCACATCCAAACGTACGTTTGGCCAGTTCGACTTCATTCTATGAAAAATAATGTATTCGTTAAACTCTACACATGTCTTTAAAACTTCCAATGAAAACATACATAAATATGTGCATATGTACCGGGCTGTGTCGGAGATTTTGCTTCACAGGGTTGTGCAAACTCTGCTTTGATGACCTCATTAAGACCTGCACCTCAATGGCTCATACGTACATACATACATACACTCATATGTATGTATGTATGTAAAATTATGTCTCATCCTTATTCTTATATCAAATTTTTTATGAATTAACATAAAAATATAGTTCCAAATTAAGCGACTAAAGATAAGTGGATGAAAGTCCCAAGAATATGAAAATAAAATTATTTTCGAATTATCCCCATTCCCAACCTAACCTTAAAACTGCTTCAAGGGTTAATTTCGTAGTATAAAAATGGGAAATATTAAGTCGCGGAAACGCCCCCATTTATACAATCTTGATAATTCTTACTAAATAACAGTCATAAAAAGTATTTTATTTTTGAACATTTTTGTTATATCAGAATGATGTTATGTAATGATGTATGTACTTTTGTATTTAATATCGAAGCTCGGTGGGATCGATGTTTCTTGCAGTGCTGCCATGTTTTGATTGTAAAAATAAGCTATGTTTAAAAAATTATATATAATAAAAAAACTAAAATTAGTTACAAAAATAATAAAAAAAAAGCTAAAATCCTAATGCTTATTTAATCTTGTAAGATTTTCTATTTATAAAATAATGAGATTAAGGTATTTATTAGGTTTGAGTCTGCATATTTTTAGTATAAACGAATTAAATTTAAGGGATTTTTTGTTTCGGTTTTTTTTGCCAATTTAAAACAACTTTTGTAATTCTTTATACCCAAAGAACATTGTATCAAAATATTACATCGATCCGAACAAAATTGAAGTGAGTTAAAGTTGAACGTCCATGGGTCTACGCCGAGTCCATATAAAAAGTGTAATTTTGATAGTCTGTGCACATGATTACGCAAAATCTATCGTCTTGAAATTTCACACATACATATCTTCTTCAACTAATTTCCTAGGAAGTGACGTGTTGCTTTTTTTTTTTTAATTTTTTTTTTTTTAATTTTTAAGGATCAAAAAACGCGTTTTTAACGGAAAAAATAGACGTTTTGACTTCAAAGTGTTTTGACCAAAAAAACAATTTTTTTTTAAATAAAATACTTTTTATTTTTTAATTCACTACCTGAGGAATTATATTTTGTAGTAAATGGAGTTTGATTTTTTGTTTCGGGATGATTCGGTGGAGAGTTCTGATGTACACTGCGAATCTACTATTTCAAATCAAGTAAAATGGAGCTGAAATGGTACGATATACATGAGATCGGATATATATCTCATATATAGGATATTGGATATAGCTGAATAACCCACGAAGAAATTTTAATATCAGACTAATTTTTAATAGTATGGACAAAAAATCGCAAGCTTCTATCTGGCAAATGATGAAAGTTATGGCACTCCCGATCGTTCAGTAATATAGAAGCTGTAGGTTAAAGTCGTCTGATACTTATGAAATTTGGCAGATAAGATTAGTAGGCAGATTATAATAGAATCTATAGAAATTTTCAAATTTGGGCCGATATGTACAATATTTACTTTAAAGGATCGTAGAAGGACACTTCATTGCGTTGCACACTTTTGACCACAATTCCCTAATCAAAATGATAGTAACCTCTGAAATGATAGTAATTAAATGAAATGAAATTTTTAGTATTTAAAAATTTTTGGTCAAAGTTAATTTTTCAATTATAATGAATGTTATCAAGCTTTAAGATTATTTTTTAAAGTTTAGACAAATGATTCAAATTATTTGCGATCGGTGGTATAGCCACATGCAATTTTTTTTGGGACTCCGAATTGAATAAACTGCTAACTCTTTACATTTTTAGTTATACCTCGTATTTCTAGAGGGCAAGTAGTGTATAGTGTCTTCGTACAATGAGAAGGAATCACCTTAGATTCCATACAGTATATATATTTTTGATCAGCATCAACGGGAATGGCCGTCTCTCCCTACGTCTGTCTGTATGAACAAGATCTCAGAGAATATAAAAGACAATGCAATTATATTTTGCATGAAAACTTCTCTTATACAAACGCAGTTCATGTTGGTTTCGAGAAACTCGACTATAGGTTGTAAGGGTCTGCCTATCCTTTCATCGCGATTCCCCACTATGCCAGTCAGCACATATCCTTGATTTTCCCAGGGATGGGAACACTCGTAGAAAACCCCGAAGGCTGTCTCAAAAATAAACACATAACGGCACACTCCGGTTTCTTAAGCTTGTGAGAAAAACAGGAGTGGAAGAAAGAGTGCCGATGGCCTTCATCCTTCGCCCAATGTAGGCTTCGTCCACGCCCAGAGATTCTTGATAGAGGTAACCGGGCTTTCACTGCTTCATTTCTTTGGCCTATTGGCTCTCCTTGTAGATTTTCCAGCGCTTGCAGTGAGTTGCCCAGAACCTCGGAACCCCTGAGCTGTATGTACCTCTTGCAGAACTTGTCGTGGATGTTCTTCCGAAAGTCGCTAAGCTCATAATTTCTTTTGTATACCAGGTAAATTGTACCGTCGTGCTGATACTTGGCACGCTGGATTTTCTGTCTTTTCGTCCTTGGTAGCTGATGAATATCCGGGACCTTAATTTCTCGGATAGCTTCAACTTTCCAGGGATCCGTTCTCACCACTCCATTGCCAATCACATATCCTAAATATCGTAAGTATTTAACACAGAACTTTGACTTCTGCAACCAAATCAAATACGCCTACCCCTAACATCCTCCTTTCTCTGTTAAGTCCACAGTGCTCCTCGAAAGTCCCTGATATTAACAGATCATCGAGGTAGACGAACAGTCGATCCCGGAGGTGATAGAGTGGTTTTCCAGGCATGCTGAAGGCCGTATACGGACGTTTACTTTTCTCATCCAGTTCCACCTGCTAAAATGCGTAATTTAAATCGATTAAACTAATGAAGATCGTCTCATCGACCACGCTGAGGATGGACATTATATTTTGTAGCGGGTACGCATCCTTCACCGTAAGCATTCCTTCAACGCATTCTAGACACAGTTTTTCTTTCAGCTTTATGGTATGCTGCTCCATTCTGGTGAGCCATAACTCCTGCTGCTCATATGACCAGAAACCTTCCTTTAACTTATCTGTCGATTTGGATGTGTGGTGCTACTGGTTCCCCTAAGCTTGGAGAATCGCTTATTATCGTCGTTCGGTGCGGCTAGGTCCTACGCTATCTATTTCTTTGTCGTGCACTCTTGGACATAGATGTTTGATTTTCTCTGAAAATTTGTTGCCTACACTTCTTATAACACGCTTATCGAACGGTACCTGGGTTCCATTTAGACCATATTATCGTTGGAGATTGGCTTTTTATATTTACTAATTTCTGAATAATGTGCTTAGTACTACCTTTATTCCTATTCCCCAATATGGTCCGCGTTTTGGCCTCTATTTTGACGCAAATGGATTGGAGCGTGGCTCCTCGGGACATGCTCGTTTCCCGACTGACGATTCGGACATTTCGGCAATATGACTTCGGGAGTGCCACACTTGTAACAGAACACTTTTAACATGTTACTCCCTGTCGACTCACATTCCCAAAATTGATGTCTTCTCTCTGCGCTGTTCCAGCAACTTAATGCTGACTTTTTCCACTATTTCCCTCTTTGGTCCAGCCGTCCTCGTCCTCTTGCTAATCCTGGTCCAGCTCATCCACTCTCGGTTGATAGTAGAATCCTCTTTGATGCTCGCCCTCTCCCGACTGTCAAGACCATCGATCTAGCATCCTCCCTGCATCGTGACACTAATGTCGCAACTGCTCCAGATTGGTAACTCGAGTTTTCCACACAATTTTTGATATTCTCTCTCTGATGTCAATTTGTATTATTTGTTTCATATCGAAAGCAGATTCGGCGTTTTCAATTCCGCCCGCAACGTCAAAATGACCTGGATATAATCCTCCCCGCGTGCTCCCTCTCGAAGTTGGTTCGATAACTTTGGAATTGTTGCTGCAGTGCGTACCGCAGGTATGGCCAGTCCGTTTCCCGTTGGTCTCAGCACCTCGCACTACGGAATCCGGAACGACCACTGCAAATAATCCAGCCAGAACACAAACTGCGGAGACTGCGGTGCTCAAACATCAAGCTCCATTTGCGCAGGTGTCGCACTTCCAACCGGACCAGGCTTGGACCCCACAATTTTCCCACCGATTTTGCTGGGTTCCTTGCCGTGGGCTCGAACGACGCGTCCCATTCCGGATCCATCTCCACCGGTAACTCCTGGGCTGTCGAAATTCTCGCTCCTCCCAGCCACTCATGGATGCTGATCGCTCAGGCGGCCTTGACTGATCCTGCTGACTGTAGATATTAGGCGGTGGCTCTACTGGCAACGGTGCCACCTGTCTCAATCGGTCCGCCCTTACCTCTGCGCGCTGGGCCGCCAACCATGTTCGTGGTGCGAATAGCGACTCCGTTGTCGGTCTGGGTGCTCCGTCGACGGTGGCGCCGACTGAATTGAAGCTGGCTTTTGGAAATGCCACTGCGAGGGTTTAATCTCTGGATGTGCTTCAGCCGATTGCTGTCGGATTTTCTGCAGCTTTCCTGCGCGTAGCCTCTGCAGGAGACTCTGCAGGACTCAAGATTTCGGCACTCCGATTCCGAAGAAATGGGATTCTACGATCCTGTCACGGGTCTAGCTTCCTTTGATCCTTAAAGGTCCCTTTTCCGTCCCTTAAAAGGGTCGGACTATCCATATATCGGGATTCCCTATTATGCCGGCCAGTACATGTCGGTGATTTTCCCAGAGATGGGAAAAACCCCGGTAAACCGGATTAAGTTCATTTTAAATCGGGATCAACAAACTTAAATTTAAAAAATGAAAACATGGCACGAAAAACTATTAACAAAAAAAATACGACACAACAAACGGCCAGACTCGGGTCCAGGTGAGGCACACCCTTCCTTGGGGCAAAACCTTACATCCTGTGAATCTTCAAAAGCTTGCCTTTTCCCTACAATTTGTTTCTTTTAATACTAATGAGGGTGGGTCGGAATTGATATTTTTTTTAACTTGTTATGTCTCTCTTCTGCCGTCAGCCAACGGGTACTACAGGGGGAGAAACGCATGAGTATTCATGTGCCGTAACTGTGTACACCGCTGGTAGTGCGACTATACTCTCCGCGTGAGGGCTGCTGGTAACAGGTCCCGGTAAGGTCATGTCTCTGCCGAGGACGCTGGCGAATCGTAGTCGGGCGGGGAGACGTCCGGAGGCGAGCTGCGCCGGTGTAGGGGGGGTTGCCAAGGCACCTACCCCCAAAACGGACCACCGAACGGTGTGGGGTGGTGCGGCGGTATCCCTAAGGAAAGCCCCGGTCCGGCGGCTGCTGGCTCCTATAAGGATAGGAGGAGAGCGGCCTTAATTTTGATGAGGGCGGACCCATCGGCGGAATCCAACCCCGATCAGGCTGAGATTATGAAGTGGTCGAGAGGAATCTTGCCTGACTTTCAGCCAGCAAAAGCGGGAGTGAGACTGGATGCGAAGAAGCCGACCGGAGTAGGCGACTCTGCCAAAGATAGCGCACAAAGTGCGAAGAGGCAGAGGTCGACTGACGGTGGAGCGCCCCTAGCGAAGAAGAAAAATGTGCAGACACAACCTAGTAACAGATCCTTCGCTGAGGTAACGAAGGGTGGGACCATCATTGGGGTCGTTGACAACGGCTCCAAGGATGGCCTGATCCCCAAGGAGCTTTGGCGGAAGGTGGTGAATGAGCTGCATGGGAGCTTCATGGAGGAGATGCTCAAGAGCGGAGGACCTCCACCGGACTCTGAAGACGCAGTATGGTATCAGGGTAGCATCAAGGTGATAGCGTGCCAAGATGCGAGGTATGTAAGAGGTTTACCCAGGAGCCAGTCTGGAGGCGGTTGACTGGGACAATATCCCCAGCAAACCGAGGGCCCGTGTATGGCTGACAGAGAAGCCGGCGGACCCTGCAACCATACTGGCGATGCTGAAAATGTGCAATCCCACACTCCCTACGGCGGACTGGAGAATCGCC
This sequence comes from Drosophila monieri, assembly GCA_035047585.1. Lineage (NCBI taxonomy): Eukaryota > Metazoa > Arthropoda > Insecta > Diptera > Drosophilidae > Drosophila > Drosophila monieri. The sequence goes on from JAWNPJ010000052.1 coordinate 1,889,456, forward strand.
AAGGTGGAGGAAGCAGTGGGACTAAGAAGGCAGGTTGTTCTCACTTTAAATGAGGAGACTGCGAGGATCCTGGAGGGTGCTGGTGGCCGTATTAAGTACGGGTTCGAGCACGTAGCAGAGATGATCTACAAGTCGGATGCGAAGGGCAAGTCAGGAGGCATATTCTTGGAGATAGACGCGCAGGAGCCAGACTTGGAGGAACCGACCAAAGAGGTCCGCCCAGAAGGAATGTCGGATGTGGAGGAGTACATTCTGGAAGGGTACACCTCAGAGGAGAGTGACTTGGCAAGGGCTCTTGGAGGTGTCGGTATGGAGGAGGACTCACTGCTAGGCTCCGACACCGAGGCAGAGGTTACTGTGGTGGAGAATCTAAAGGATGTCCCTGACACTCCTTCAGATAAATCTTCATCACACTAAGGAGGTATCCGCCGCCCTCCTGCTCCATCTCGCAGAGAGTGGAGCTGACGTGGCCCTCATCCAAGAACTCTGGATCCATGGAGACGCCCCCGGTTTGGGGGCGTCGAATTTCAGGCTGTCATCGGCACAGCCGATGTAAGAGGTAAAAAGCGAGCATGCATACTCGCAAAAAAGAGCCTTAACATTTTTTTTGCTACCAAATTTCAGCAATGAAGATCATGTAGCCGCATCGATAGAAGGCCCAGGCGGCCCTCTAAGAATATGCTCGGCGTATATGGGTCATGACCACATAGGACCTCCACCGCACTTGCTACTCAGGCGGCTTGTGGAAAATAGCGAGAGGAGGAAAATCAACCTATTAATAGGATGCGATGCCAACGCTCATCACAGTCAGTGGGGAAGCACTGACACAAACGAGAGGGGTGAGTCAATCTTCGATTTTATCCTCAGCTCTAAGCTTCTAGTGGGTAACAGAGGTTCAGAACCCAACTTCGTCGTCAAGAACAGGAGAGAGGTTCTTTACATGACCTTATTCTCGCACTCCCTGGCTGATGCAATCACCAGCTGGAGAGTCGTAGACAAACACTCCTTTTCAGACCACCGCTACATTGAGATGTATTAAATTTCGAAAACTTCACTAAGCAAGCAGTACGCAATCCTAGGAAGGCAAATTGGGAGCTCTATAAAAAGATACTAGATAGATCCTTAGGGGAACCACCTTCAGAGATTATCGAGACTTACGCGCTAAAGCAAATCATAGGGCCTGCCCCAAAAGAAGAATAGATAACAGCAGATCGAAGAAGCCTCCATGGTGGACCTCGTCGTTAGTTCCATTCAAGAAAAATGCAGGTAGGGCCTTTAACCACGCGTACCGCACCAACCCAGACGAGGCGTGGGAGGCCTATAAAGCTGAACTCAGGCGGTATAACAAGGAACTGCGAAAGGCAAAGAGGGTTGCCTGGGCCAGTTTCTGCACCAACATCCAGGAGACATCAGAGGCCGCCCGCCTAAGAAAGATTCTCTCTACTACAGCCCCCAACGTAGGTTATATTAAGAATACGGATGGGCGGTGGACAACTTTAAGCCAGGAATCCCTGGAGACCCGTATCAACGCACACTTCCCGGGTTGCTCAGCGGAAGGAACAACCCAGATGATGTGCAGCCAGGGCCACCAGGGCTCCCTCAACTACCTCCTTAGTGACAGGAATCTTAGATGGGCAATAGATAGTTTTAAACCCTTTAAATCTCTGGGCCCAGACGGCATTCTACCGGCTCAGCTATCTAAGGCCGGTATTAACCTAAGGAAATGGATCAAGAAGATCTTCAGTATAGTCTTCACTACTGGCATGGTACCAGAGGCGTGGCTGTGCACGAAGGTTGTATTCATACCCAAGGCGGGTAAACCATCCCACTGGACCCCTAAGGACTTCAGACCTATAAGTCTTTCATCCTTCCTCCTTAAGACTATGGAAAGACTCCTAAGTCTCCATCTCCAACTAACCATTAACCCAGGTGACATCTCATGCTCTCAGCATGCTTAAAGAGGGGCCGATCAACAGAAACAGCCCTGGAAACAACCTTAAGGAATATGCACTTGTTTCATTTCTGGACATAGAAGGGGCCTTCAACAACATCCTGCCAAGCTTAATAATCGACGCACTGACGGGACATGGAATAGACGACCGATCAGTTCACCTAATACGGCAGATCCTGGTCAACAGGAGTGTCGAGGCGACACTTGTAGGTTCGACTATTCGAAGATACGTCAAGAGGGGCACCCCGCAGGGAGGTGTACTCTCACCACTGCTCTCACCACAGGGTGGCGGCTGCAAGATCATTGCGTACGCGGACGATGTTGCTATTGCTTCCGTAGGGAAATTCCCACAAACGTTATGCGACCTTATGACAGGGAAACTTGAAGTTCTGTCGGCCTGGGCGCAAAGGATCGGGCTGGGAGTCAATCCGTCCAAGACAGAGCTCGTGCTGTTTACCAGGAAGTACAAAATACCGAATCTTAAGCTCGAAGCTCCTAGGGGAAACTCTAACTCTTAGCATAAGTGCGAAGTACCTGGGCATTACGTTAGACAGGAAACTTGACTGGAAGCTGAACACCGCAGAGAGGACTAAGAAAGCGGCAATAGCGCTCTATACCTGCCGCAAGGCGGTAGGCCTGAAATGGGAAATGTCCCCGAAGGCGGTGATGTCCCCCCCGACACGGCGATCGTCAGACCAATCTTATTTTATGGAGTTGTGGTCTGGTGGCCTACCCTGGACAACTCCTCATGCAGGGATAGGTTCAGGAGGACGCAGCGCATGGCGGAAGTCTGTATAACAGGCAGTCTACGCACCACGCCTAGCGACGCCCTAGATCTCATCCTTGACTTACTAACGGTGGAACTGATATATATATAGCATATATATAGCAGCAATAAGACTGCGAGAGGCGAATCTATGGAGCAAGAATAGTTTTGGTCATACCAGACTGGACCTGCATCACTTCATGCCAGAGGGGGGTACGGACTACTGCGTGCCCGTCGACCAACCCACCACTAATTACAAAATCATTATCCCCTCGAGGGAGGAATGGGATGCCCGGACACCGGGACCAGAGGGCTCCCTTCATATCTACACAGATGCATTAAAACTCAAAGGCCAGGTGGGAGGCTGTTTCTTTTGTGAGCATTTGAGCCTAAAGGAGTCCTTCAGACTCCCTGACCACAGCAGTGTTTTTCAGGCTGAAGTAATAGCCATCAGGGAAGCACTAGAATCCCCAGCACTAAGGGGCAATCGGGGTACAATATGTATCTTCTCGGATAGTCAGGCAGCGCTCAAGGCACTTGACGGGTTCTCGTCCAACTACAGGACAGTCAATGACTGTCGTAGATCTCTCAATGAGTTGGCTGAACAGCATGACATCTACCTCATATGGGTTCCCGGTCACAGGGATCTCGAGGGAAAGGGATCTCGCCGCAGATGAACTAGCTAGGGCAGGGACTACCAACCCTCTCCTTCCGGAGAATGAACTTGTAGGCATTCCCTTGGCTACGTGCAGGCTAAAGTGCAGGAAGTTTTTCGACCAGGCAGCCAATAGGAAATGGAGTAACCTCCAGACCTGTAGAACCTCACGTCTGATCTGGCCGACACGCTCTCAGAAAAGATCGGCGAGACTTACCGCTCTCAGCAGACCAGACTGTGCCTAGCGGTTAGGGCCATTACTGGACACTGGTTGATAGGCGAACACGCGGCTAGGCTTGCGGTCCCCCACAATGACTACTGCAGGAGTTGTAGGGATGAAGAGGAGGTAGAATCAGTCACGCACCGCCTATGCCACTGCCAGGCACTCGGTCGCAGCAGACTTAAATACTTTGGGTCCGCAGAACTCTCGGACCTTAGCAATCTCTCAGAGATCTATCCACGCGGACTGGTAGCTTTCATAAAAATGGCAGGTTGGGACCATGGGCCGCCACAGGAAGTCTAGGCATATATGCACCCCTGGTAGATAGGAAGGGGTGGGCACTTCGGTGAATCCCTTGCCCATGCGGTAGCACAAGGAGCCCTAGCGGCTCAAGTGGAAGCGGGGGGGGTCTTCTATGTTCCCCCAGCATCGCCGCCCTAACCTAACTTATATCTCTCTTCAGGTCCTGCGGTCCGCCAATCGGCATCGGTCTGGCTCCGACTAGCTCATCCAGGGCCGTGGCTCCCCTGACCCTTCCCATTAGACGGCTAAAAATAAAATTTCTAACATACATGTTAGACGTTTCACAACACTAAAACTTCCACAAAACTTAAATTTAAATCTCACTATACCCCTTACCAGGTTCATCCTAGATCCTTTGCTCCACTCCAGATGGCCTTAGAATTTGGGGACCACCGCCAAATACAGGGACATTACTTTTATCGGCCACAACAGCCACATTAAGTTAGGTTAGGTTAGACGGCTGGCGTTCACCTCTTGAGGAGGCAACCGCCACACTTAGACGGTATTCGGTCCCTTGTGATACCGTGAGCTGAATCTAAAATCCCTTTACACGCAGATGAGAGGTCTTATGGTCTAGCAGTCCCCCCATCCTGAGGCTTTGGTGAACCTTTCTATCCTGTTGGGGTATATTTCTGACATCGCTGAGATGCTGTTGAGGAACCTGTCGCTCAGGTGCTTAAGTCAGAGATTTCAAAGCTGGGCAGTGGCAGAGAAGATGCTCGACGGTTTCTTCCTCTTCTTCGTCCCTGCAGCTGCGGCAGTCATTGTGGGGTGTGAGCATTCGCCTAGCATGTGTTCCCACTAGCCAGTGCCCCGTGCCCCACTAGCCAGTGCTCCTAAGTAGTTGAGATGTTCTTTTTATAGAAATTTTGGGCCAGAGTTGGCGGGCCAACCGGCAATTTGGGACGGTTTTCCAGCTAAGCTGGTTCTTTTCCTTGTTGGCTTCCCTAAGTTGGAGCTTGTATGAGGCTAGTGGTACACCGGTACCCTCCAGATCTCCCTGGTGCGGTGTGGTGGTGCCTTTGCGTGCCAGTTCATCTGCTATGCAGTTGCCTGTGATGTCCCTGTGACCTGGGATCTAGATGAGGCTTACGTCATACTGGTTTGCCATCTCGTGGAGAGATGATCTGCAGTCTGAGACTGTTTTGGAGTTACTTGTGACCGAGCTGATCGATTTTATAGCCGCTTGGCTGCCGCTGTATATGTTGACTCCTCTTTGTGTGGAGTTGTGTAAGTTTAGGTATTTTAGCGCTTCCCTTATGGTAATCACTTCGGCTTGAAATACGCTGCAGTGATTTGGAAGTCTTAAAGAGGTTCTAATGCCTAGTTGCTCGGAGTATATTCCCCCTCCTACTCTGTTGTTTAATTTGGAGCCATCAGTATAGAAGCATATTGTGTTCTCTGGGCCTGGAATTTGGTCTCCCGATTCGTATCTGTTAGGAATGAGGGCTTGGAAAGGTGTTTGTGTGTACTCCATTGGAATACAGTAGTCTGTACTACTGGAAATGAGAGGATCGTTCAGCAGAATGGTGGAGTGACCCTTATTTAGGTGGCACCATTGCTGCGTTTCCCTAAGCCTGATTGCCGATACTTTCGCTTGTTCTATTCCAGTGGAGCGTAGTGCACCGCTGATGCATAGTGCTACTGATCGCTGGATTTCTTCCAGCCTTTTAAGTATATATTTCTTTTTGAGGGCTGGTCACCATACCACAACACCGTATAGTAGTATGGGTCTGACTATGACAGTGTAGATCCAGCTTACAATATTAGGGGACATGCCCCATTTGTTTTCTATGACTTTTTTGCAGGTAAACAGGGCTGTAGCAGCCTTTTTTTACCTTTCTTTCCTATGCAAAATTGCCCCTAGCTATTTGGCGCTATTGCTGAAGGAGAGCCTTTGGTTATTTAATCTTGGTGGGACGAGGGGTGGGAGTTTGTATTTCCTGCTGAAGAGAACTAATTCTGTTTTCTGTGCATTTACTCCTAGTCCATTACGGCTTGTTCATTAAGCTAGGGTTTGCAATTTTTCGCTCATTAGATCGCAGAGCGTTTGAGGGTATTTACCTGTAAACAAGATTGCGACGTCGTCTGCGTACCCCACTATCCGGCAGCCTCCCTCTTCCATCTTGCATAGAATCGAGTTGACTGCTATGTTTCATAGGAGACGGGGTAGGACTCCGTCTTGCGGTGTGCCTCTACTGACGGCCCTTATTAAGGAAGATGTACCTTTCGCTCATTAGATCGCAGAGCGTTTGAGGGTATTTACCTGTAAACAAGATTGCGACGTCGTCTGCGTACCCCACTATCCGGCAGCCTCCCTCTTCCATCTTGCATAGAATCGAGATGACTGCTATGTTTCATAGGAGACGGGGTAGGACTCCGTCTTGCGGTGTGCCTCTACTGACGGCCCTTATTAAGGAAGATGTACCTAGTGAGGACGTCACTGTTCTGCGTGTTAGCAGCTGGTCAATGAGTCCTACCAGGTGATCATCTACCCCAAGAGTCCTTAGTGAGATAGTTATGGTGTTCGGGAGAACATTATTGAAGGCCCCTTCTATGTCTAGAAAGGCTACTAGGGCGTATTCCTTCTGAAAGAAAGCTTTCTCATTCTGGAGATGAGCGCGTGGAGGGCAGTCTCGGTGGACTTACCCTTTTTGCAAGCATGCTGTGTGTTAGAGATGTGGGTGGGATTGAGAGTTGACCTAAGGTGTAGTCCTATGACTCATTCTAGCGTCTTAAGCAGGAAGGATGATAGACTTATTGGTCTAAAATCTTTAGGGGTCGTATGCGATGGTTTGCCCTCTTTGGGTATGAAGACTATTCGCGATTTAAGTCATTTTTGCGGAATTTCGCCTAGCGCAAGGTATCTGTTAAATATGTTTAGGATCCAGTTGGTGGCAATGTCTCCTGCTAGTTGGATTTGTGCCGGTATTATCTCGTCAGGACCGGACGATTGATAGGGGTTGAAACTGTGAATTGCACAGTGTAGGGTTTTCTGGTCAATATCAAGTTTGAAGTTTGTGGGGGTGACATTTCTGTTTGTAGGCCCGGCTGATTCCGGGGTACAGCCTGGAAAATGGGTTTCTAGGAGTGCAGCTAGGGATTCCTTGCTAGTATTGGTCCAAGTTCCATCTTCTTAAGCTAGCCTAGAGTTGTGGCTGTTTGGGATAGAATTTTTCTGAGCCTCGCAGCTTGGACGCTTTGCTTTACGAATGCCCTTTTTGTAGGAGGCCAAGACCTTGTATTCGGTCCAGAGTGCCTCCTCGCTTCCGGCTTTGTCCCTATTGAACAGGACTCTGCTTGCTGAAAACTTGCGACAGAGTGTTTAGACTTTCCAAGGTTTGGGGATAGTCAGGTGGCTGTGGTGCATTGGTGTTGTGAGGAGATTAAATCTCCCACACGCCAAGACAGGTGGCAAGAAGGGGGCAGGAAAAGGGGAAAGGACTCGCGCGGCTGTGCGCGGATGTAGGAGAAAGCGGAGACAACGTGGAACGTAACGGTTCCGGACGAGCCTCTGTGACGGCCGTGCGCGGATGCAGGAGGAAGCGGAGACAACGTGGAACGTAACGGTTCCGGTCGGGCCTGCGCGACAGCCGTGCGCGGATGTAGGAGAAAGAGATGGGGGCGGGGAACATAGCGGCCGCGGGGGCCGAAGTGTTTAGAAAGTACGGAAGGAGAGAAATGCGATTGGAGCGACCAAAAGGGGAGCGCGGGGGAAGCGCCGGTAAAAGAGCCAATGCCCGGCACAATTACAATGCGGGCCGGTGGCGAAAGGGGGAGCACGGGGGAAGTACCGGTAGAAGAGCTAATGCCCGGCATAATAACAATGCGGGTCGGTGGCCAAAGGGGGAGCGCGGGGGAGCGCCTGAAAGAAAGCCGCTGCAGCGACATAATAACGATGCGGGCTGGTGGCTAAAGGGGGAAAAGGGGGTGAGAACGGGAGCCGCCGGTGCACCTAATTGGAAAGTGGGATTAACGGCGGGAATAGAAAGCTGAAGGATTAACGGCGGGAAGAAAGAGTTGCAAGGATTAACGGGCGCCTCTTGAGCTATATAAGGAGGGCCCCTGGAGTAAATCGGGACCGAGTCTTCTAGGGAAGCTGGAAGAGTTGAGTGAAAGACCCCCGTGGGTAAGTCTAACATTCAAGCGAGAAAGTTTCCTTGGAGGAATTAGGAGTATAGGCTGAAGGACCCCCCGTGGGTAAGTCCGAAAGTCTCAAGTGCGAGAATTAAAGCGAGTGCGCAAGGATCTGTGATCATTGGCTCAAGGACACCCTGTGGGTAAGTCCGGCGGCTGTACGCGAATCATCGGAAGAGGATAAATCGAGGAGCAAGTGGGAAAAGGATCCAGGATCTGCGGCGGAACTGAAGCCCAAGGGTAAATAGAGTCGGGTTGGGTTACTAAGAGATTCCTGATCCAGGTGCTGGAGCGTATGCACAGCGTATTGCCTGGAGTCAAAGGAAGCGCGACGCCAAACCTCTGGTCATCCATAGATCCTGCGGAGCGTATGCACGCCGGCGTTTGGAGGCGAGTGGCAGACGCAACCGGGGGCGTATCCTGTGGGGTAGGTAGGCCCTTCGTGCCCTGATCCGGCCGCCAGGCACTAAGAAGCGTATCCTGCCCGGCGTACGCCTGAGAGGTGAGCCTATTGGTCCGCCAACACGGATTAGGTGCCGGCCACGGCGAAAGGGCAGTCCCAGTGAGCCAAGGGTACGCGCCCTCGGAAGAGGAGCAGCGACAGCGACGAGAGGAGCAGCGAAAACAGGAGCGGCGACAACAGGAGCGGCGACAACGAGAGCAGCGACAACGGAAGCAGCGTCGACGACGACGACGACCAAGCAGCGGCGACACGCAAGAGAGGGACATCAGGAGCAGCTTCACCGGCACGAGAGGGGCAACACAGGCCCCGCAACTGGAGCACGTGAGTCCAAACGGAGGAAACCGTGAGCCGAACCGGCGCCAGGTACCAAGACCACACGTCCTGCTGGGCGAAAGCTTTGGGGGGGGGGGGGGGGGGCGTGTGTATTGGCATCAACCCGGAACGGTGACCGGTGACCGAGGGGAGGACGAGCGATCGATCGGCCGAGCCGAGCAGCCGGTGAGATTCACCCTTTCGTAAACTTTGTGCAAATATCATATAAATAAAGGGGACATTTTGCGAAACGAAGCATCCTGTGTTATTTCTGGGCTCGGGCAGTCACGTCGAATCCATAAATTCGGTGGAACGATCCATAAACTCTTTGAGCAAGCCGCGGCACTTGTTGCGAGCACCGATCAATAAGAACAGTTCGTTACACCTGGCGCCCAAACTACGTGACTGTTTTCGAGGCTAGAAATAACGCAAGCTTCAAGATGGGAAGGAAGAATTGGATATACGCGCTTCGCAAGGAGGAATTGAGCGAAGTGTGTAGAGAGCTAGGTCTCCCAGCAGAAGGAACGGTTGAAAACTTGAGGGCACTAGTTGCAAAGTGGGTCGACGAGGTGTTGGCGTTCACACGTGGATTTGAGGAAAGGAGCACATAGAGGTCCACGCCGAGACAAAGAGCAGTGAGCGAATCAGAGAAGCTCATTCAAAGTCTGGCGGTTCCAGAGATGAAAAGTATAAGGAGCATGGAGCCACAAGTGCGGAAGCCGGTCCCGGTGCAAGTGGACTACGCAAAAGTGGCCAGACAAGTCCGGGAGTGGTCATTCCGATTCGACGGAACAGGAGATCCACTAGAATTCGTGAAGATCCACTAGAAAACAGCCGGATAAGGCGGAATTACTCCAGGACAGAGCACAGAGGTGGTTCATAATGAACATTGAGGAATGGCCAACTTGGAAAGCGTTCAGAAGGAGCATCGAGTCTTTTTTTCTGCCGAAAGGTTACTTTGAAAAATTGGCAGACCAGGTTCAGCAGCGGAAGCAGAAACGAGGAGAACCTTTCAAGGAGTATATGGTGGACCTTCAGACTCTAATGAAGCCACTAGGGAAATCCACGAAGGAGGTAATAGAAAGACTGGTGGAGAACTGCATACCAGCATGAAAATGTTTATGAGGCCATATGCATGCGCGTCGCTGGAAGAAGTAATGGGCCTAGCCGAGGAGTTAGCCCAAGAAGAAGAGGCATTTAACAGGCAAGCCTCCATTGAACCACGCTGGGATCGCAAACAGCCGGCGACCGAAAATAAATGGCAGAAGGATGAACTGAATCAGGAGCCGCCAGAGCGACAGAGCCCCCCAGGACAAGGATGGAGGCAGAAATGGCAGGCAGAAGGGCAGAGGCAAATGGTACAGCAACAGCCGAATCAGCAATGGGTTGCAAGCCCCAGACAGCAACAACCGAATCAACACTGGGCTGGGGGCCCCAGGCAACAAACGTACCAGCAATGGGGGACAAGCCACGAACAGCAACAGCCAAATCAGCAATGGGCAGCCACGCCGAGACAAGGACATGTCGAAAACCCGGCGCAGGCATGCAACAGGTGTGGAGGCATGGGCCATTGGGCGAGTGGGTGCAGGAACCCCAGAATTTTGTTCTGCAGAATGTGCGGAATGAGCAATAGGGGTAAGGAGCACAGAGTGCTGCCAAAGATTGGGAAACGCGCAGCGATCTCAGCCGTAGAGAGGAAGGCAGAGATCGCGAGGTGCTGCCTCTCAAAACTAGTTGGAGGAATATCAGAAGACGATCAGCAATTGTCGGCGGTCGTCAAGGTCGGAGGAGCAGAAGTTAAGGCCATGATAGACACCGGGGCAACGGCTAGCTTCATTTCTGAGAAGCTAGCGGAGAACACGGAAATCGCCGGAGAGCGAAAATTGTTGATTTGAGGAGACTGATAAAGTTGGCCAATGGGAGCCATACGGAAACTCGAACGGTACTCCAGACGACGGTAAGCTTTGGCAACGTGGAAAACAAACTAAATATGTTGGTGTTGCCAGGCATGGGAGACAGCGCGGTGCTAGGATGGGATTTCCTCGCAGGATTTGGCACAACAATAACATGCGCAGTCCACCAAGTCACGATCCCGAGAAGAGAACGATAGGGCGGATGCCTAGAGGATAGGCTGTCGATAGCAGTGACTGGATCAACGGAGAAATGGGAGAGCGAGCGGGACAAAAGGTTCATTGAGGAGGAGCTAGTGGCGTTCACAAACCAAAAGGGTTGTTCGAACATTACGCAGCACAGGATCACTATGAAGGACGACATCCCCATAAAACAAAGGTACTATCCGAAGAACCCCAAAATTCAGGGGGAGATAAATGCGAAGGTAGAAGAGCTGCTGGAAAAGGGATGCATCGAGCCTTCGAATAGTGCTTATAGCTCACCCATCGTTATGGTGTAGAAGAAAACGGGTCAATGGAGAATGTGCGTGGATTTCCGACAAATAAACGCAAAATCGGTAAAAGATGCGTACCCGATGTCACGAATAAACTTCATACTGGAGCAACTAAGGGAAGCAAAGTTTTTCAGCAGCATCGATCTTAAGGACGGCTATTGCAAATCCCACTGGAGGAGGGAAGCAGAAAGTACACGGCTTTTACGGTACCAGGAAAAGGTCTGTACCAGTGGAAGGTAATGCCGTTCGGTTTACATTCAGCATCGGCAACTTTCCAAAGGGCTTTGGACCAGGTTATAGGCCCGGATATGGCGCCGCACGCATTACGTATCAAGGTGACATCATCGTGATCGAACGCACAAGGGAGGAGCAAATGGGGAACTTGAAGGAAGTGTTCCGAAAAGATAAAACACGGAAAAGTGCCATTTCTTCAGGGAAGAGCTATTGTACCTGGGCCACCGGATAACAAGCCAGGGAATTGGCATGGATCCCGGAAAGGTCGCGGAAATTACGGAATTGAAACCCCCAACAAACGTAAAGGGGGTACGTCAGTTCATTGGTATGGCGTCGTGGTATCGGCGATTCGTCCCAGACTTCGCAGGGGTCGCGAAACCATTAAACGATCTCCTACGAAAAGGAACAAAGTGGGAGTGGACGGCCAGACACCAAGAGGCGTTTGAGAATCTAAAGTCACGATTGGCAGAGGATCCAGTGCTGGCATGCCCGGATTTCTCAAAGATATTTGTTCTGCAAACAGACGCTAGCGACTACGGCGTGGGTGCAGTGCTGACGCAGGACACGGATGAGGGCGAGCGAGTAGTCGCTTACGCCAGTCGGACGCTGATAGAAGCGGGAAAAAATTACTCGGCGACTGAGAAAGAATGCCTGGCCATAATATGGGCAATTCGGCAAATGAGACCATACCTGGAGGGGTACCAGTTCGACGTGATCACGGACCATATGGCACTAAAATGGCTAAATAATATTGAGAGCCCACTGGGAAGGATTGCAAGATGGGTATTTGAGCTGCAACAATACGATTATCTTATCAGCTACAGGAAAGCGATGCTGAATGTGGTTGCAGATGCACTATCCCGCCAGCCGATGATAGAAAAGCTGAGGAGTGCCACAACAAGCGAAGACGTCGAAAGCATGTGGATAAGCGCACTGAAGAGGAAAATAGGAGAAAACCCACAGAAATATCCAGAGTACATAGAAGAGGCAGGCCTGATTTACCGACATGTGCCACACAGAGCCGGAAGCGAAGAAGTGGCATCATGGAAGTTGTCAGTGCCGATCAACATGAGACAGCAGGTGCTAAGGGAGAACCACGACGCACCGACAGAGGGACATCTAGGCGGAAGAAAAATATTTGCGCGAAAAGTAGCAAGGTACTTCTGGCAAGGGATGCAAAGGGACATAAGGAAGTATGTCAGACAGTGCGAAACGTGCATGCGGTACAAACCAAATCAAATGCAGGCTGCAGGGAAAATGCTGACACAGATCCCAGAGGAACCATGGGCGACGGTATGTACAGATTTCGTAGGACCATTGCCAAGGTCCCAGCATGGAAACACCATGTTGTTGGTTTTAATTGATCGAATCTCAAAATGGACGGAGATGGTTCCAATGCGGAAAGCAACCACTGAGGCGCTGCAGAAGGCAATGTGCGAAAGGATTATCGCCAGGTACGGGGTGCTAAAAGTGATGATAACGGATAATGGGGTCCAGTTCACTAGTAGGAGTTTCAAAAAATTTCTCGAGGAGCTCGGAGTCCGGCATCAGTTTACAGCACCATACACGCCGCAGAAAAATCCAACGGAAAGGGCGAACCGAACGGTCAAGACAATGATCGCCCAGTTTGCAGGCGAGGATCAGAGGACATGGGACGAGCATTGGCCTGAGTTGATGCTGGCAGTGAACTCAAGCGTGTCCGACTCGACGGGATACTCGCCATGTTTCATAACCCAAGGCAGAGAGCCTAGAATGCCGAAAGCGTTGTACGATAAAGAGGCATTGGGGACGGGAGCATCAATAACCACGCCCTCAGAGAATGGAGCAAGCTAGGCACTACAATCTGAGGGGGCGGCAGTGGAGCCCAAAAATTGGCGACATAGTATGGGCAAAAGAGCACCATCTGTCAAAAGCAGCCAAAGGGTTCGCGGCGAAATTAGCGCCAAGATACGGCGAGCCGTACACGGTGGCGAATTTCATATCGCCAGTGATTGTTGTGCTACGTCACATCGGTACAAAGAAAGAAAGGAGGGCACACATAAGCGAACTAAAAGCCCAAGCAGAGGAGTCGGCGACGCAGGCGTAAACAAACAGGGAAACCAAACAACAAAAAAAATAAATAAAATAAAAAAAAAAAGAAGAAACCCAAAGGAACTAGGTGCCAACAAAAAGAGGAGAATTTGTGCAAACGAAAAAGAACGAAAAAGAAACGAATTACGGAACTGGACATAGGCGCCGCTATTCCGGAACGGAACTATTCCAGGCGGCCGAAATTTATGCCTATAAAAAGGCGGGGATGCCTTTCCCAGCCGGCCTTTTCTTTTTACAACGGAGATGGAGTCATCGTGCACAACACCCATCGTTTCATCGGACGAGAGCGACGTGGAGCTCGTCGGTGTGCCCGGATGGGATGTCCGAAGGGTCCGGGCTACGAGGTGGGTCGTGAGGGCCATGACCGGGAGAGGACCTGGAGGACGGTGGATCCCGGTGGGCACGACCACCGTCGAGGAACGGATCCAGCAGCCGAGCAAGGACCTGGCAGCACTTCGCCAAAGGCAACGGAGGACCCGGGAGCAGGAGGAGTCAGAGGCAGCGCTGGCGCTGGCGAGGGCCAGGCTAAAGTTGGCCACGGCAATGGCCAAGGAAGCAGCCCTGCGGAGGAGAGCCGAGGGGGCAGGGCATCGCGCCGCGATGCTGAGGAGAGCGGCAGGCCGGAGATGCCAACGCAGCAGGGCCACCCGGCGGATCAGGTGGGCCAAGAAAGAGGAGGTCGACGCGAGGATCAGTCGGATGACGGGGCCACGAGTGTGGCCGAGTCGGAAGTGGCAGCCGGCAAGGCCACCCACCCCGAACCCCCAGTAGAAAGAGGAGGACCCGGAGCCGTGGACTCGCGGGCCATGGGTATGGCCGACCCCGGCAAGCCGGTACTAGAGAGGCAGGCGTCCTGCCCGGAGAAGAGGCCGCCGAGGCCAATTCTCAAAAGGTCAAACTCGGCAGGAGGCGGAGGAGTAGTCCCGCAAGAGGCCTGGCCGCCGGAGCTGCGCCACAAAGTGGAGGAGGAAGAGAGGCGACGCCGGAAGAAGACAGGCCGGTGGAGTGTGGTCTGGCAGGTCGGCGGCGAATGTTTTCGGGTGCGCGGGGGCTCGAACGGGGTTCGCGTCACCCGCAAATAGCGGGCAAAACAAAAAAAAAGAAATATAACAAGAAAAATAAGTCAAACAAACAAAAAAAAAAGAAATGAAGTAAATTTGGAAATAAATATGAAATAAACAATAAATATAATAAAAAAAAAAATCACACAATCGGGGAAAAGGGGGGAAAACAAAAAAAAAAAAACACAAAAAAAAAAAACAAGAATGGAAAGCTAACTTCGGGCGGAGTCGAAGTTGATAAACCTTTGCAGATATGTGGCAGCTTATATTATTAGATATATATCGGATCTTATATAGTCGGCCGATCCTTATAAAACTCGGCAGATCAAATTAGTTTGGGGAATCCATACAAAGTCCCAGTCTTCTAACTTAAAAAACAACGAAGTTATGGCATTTCCGATCAATCAGTTATATGGCAGCTATAGGATATAGTCGGCCGATCCTTATGAACTTATGAAATCAATCAGTTATATGGCAGCTATAGAATATAGTCGGCCGATCCTTATGAAATTTGGCAGATCGAATAAGTCTGCTAAAAGAGGAGTCCACAGCAAGTCCCATCTTTCTAACTTGAAAAACAACGAAGTTATGGCATTTCCGATCAATCAGTTATATGGCAGCTATAGGATATAGTTGACCGATCCCGGCCGTTCCGACTTATATACTGCCTGCAAAGGAAAGAAGGATGTGTGCAAAGTTTGAAGTCGATAGCTTTAAAACTGAGAGACTAGTTTGCGTAGAAACAGACAGACAGACGGACAGACGGACAGACGGACATGCTTATATCGACTCAGGAGGTGAGCCTGATCAAGAATATATATACTTTATAGGGTCGGAGATGTCTCCTTCACTGCGTTGCACACTTTTGACCAAAATTATAATACCCTCTGCAAGGGTATAAAAATAAAAACACAAACAAAACAATATTAAAAGAAACAAGAATGGAAAGCTAACTTCGGGCGGAGCCGAAGTTGATATACCCTTGCAGATATGTGGCAGCTTATATTATTAGATATATATCGGATCTTATATAGTCGGCCGATCCTTATTAAACTCGGCAGATCAAATTAGTTTGCCGAAAGTAGAATCCATACAAAGTCCCAGTCTTCTAACTTAAAAAACAACAGAGATATGGCATTTCCGATCAATCAGTTATATGGCAGCTATAGGATATAGTCGGCCGATCCTTATGAAATTTGGCAGATAGAATAAGTCTGCTAAAAGAGGAGTCCACAGCAAGTCCCATCCTTCTAACTTAAAAAACAACGAAGTTATGGCATTTCCGATCAATCAGTTATATGGCAGCTATAGGATATAGTCGGCCGATCCTTATGAAATTTGGCAGATCGAATAAGTCTGCTAAAAGAGAAGTTCGCAGCAAGTCCCATCCTTCTAACTTTAAAAACAACAAAGTTATGGCATTTCCGATCAATCAGTTATATGGCAGCTATAGGATATAGTTGACCGATCCCGGCCGTTCCGACTTATATACTGCCTGCAAAGGAAAGAAGGATGTGTGGCTTTTTTCCAGCCGGCCTTTTCTTTTTACAATGGCCAAGGCAGCAACCCGGTGGAGGAGAGCCGAGGGGGCAGGGCATCGCGCCGCGATGCTGAGGAGAGCGGCAGGCCGGAGATGCCAACGCAGCAGGGCCACCCGGCGGATCAGGGATCAGGTGGGCCAAGAAAGAGGAGGTCGACGCGAGGATCAGGCGGATGACGGGGCCACGAGTGTGGCCGAGTCGGAAGTGGTAGCCGGCGAGGCCACCCACCCCGCACCCCCAGGAGAAAGAGGAGGACCCGGAGCCGTGGACTCGCGGGCCATGGGTATGGCCGACCCCGGCAAGGCCGGCACTAGAGAGGCAGGCGTCCTGCTCGGAGAAGAGGCCGCCGAGGCCAATTCTCAAAAGGTCAAACTCGGCAGGAGGCGGAGGAGCAGTCCCGCAAGAGGCCTGGCCGCCGGAGCTGCGCCACAAAGTGGAGGAGGAAGAGAGGCGACGGCGGAAGAAGACAGGCCGGTGGAGTGTGGTCTGGCAGGTCGGCGGCGAATGTTTTCGGGTGCGCGGGGGCTCAAACGGGGTTCGCGTCACCCGCAAATAGCGGGCATAACAAAAAAAAAGAAATATAACAAGAAAAATAAGTCAAAAAAACAAAAAAAAACAAGAATGGAAAGCTAACTTCGGGCGGAGCCGAAGTTGATATACCCTTGCAGATATGTGGCAGCTTATATTATTAGATATATATCGGATCTTATATAGTCGGCCGATCCTTATTAAACTCAGCAGATCAAATTAGTTTGCCGAAAGTATAATCCATACAAAGTCCCACTCTTCTAACTTAAAAAACAACAGAGATATGGCATTTCCGATCAATCAGTTATATGGCAGCTATAGGATATAGTCGGCCGATCCTTATGAAATTTGGCAGATCGAATAAGTCTGCTAAAAGAGGAGTCCACAGCAAGTCCCATCCTTCTAACTTTAAAAACAACAAAGTTATGGCATTTCCGATCAATCAGTTATATGGCAGCTATAGGATATAGTCGGCCGATCCTTATGAAATTTGGCAGATCAAATAAGTCTGCTAAAAGAGGAGTCCACAGCAAGTCCCATCCTTCTAACTTTAAAAACAACAAAGTTATGGCATTTCCGATCAATCAGTTATATGGCAGCTATAGGATATAGTCGGCCGATCCTTATGAAATTTGGCAGATCGAATAAATCTGCTAAAAGAGGAGTCCACAGCAAGTCCCATCCTTGTAACTTTAAAAACAACAAAGTTATGGCATTTCCGATCAATCAGTTATATGGCAGCTATAGGATATAGTTGACCGATCCCGGCCGTTCCGACTTATATACTGCCTGCAAAGGAAAGAAGGATGTGTGCAAAGTTTGAAGTCGATAGCTTTAAAACTGAGAGACTAGTTTGCGTAGAAACAGACAGACAGACGGACAGACGGACAGACGGACATGCTTATATCGACTCAGGAGGTGATCCTGATCAAGAATATATATACTTTATAGGGTCGGAGATGTCTCCTTCACTGCGTTGCACACTTTTGACCAAAATTATAATACCCTCTGCAAGGGTATAAAAAGAAATGAAGTAAATTTGGAAATAAATATGAAATAAACAATAAATATAATAAAAAAAAATCACACAATCGGGGAAAAGGGGGGAAAACAAAAAAAAAAAAAACACAAAAAAAAAAAATAGAAACACAAACAAAACAATATTAAAAGAAAAAATGGAATTATAAAAAAACAAGAATGGAAAGCTAACTTCGGGCGGAGCCGAAGTTGATAAACCCTTGCAGATATGTGGCAGCTTATATTATTAGATATATATCGGATCTTATATAGTCGGCCGAGCCCTTTAAAACTCGGCAGATCAAATTAGTTTGCCGAAAGTAGAATCCATACAAAGTCCCAGTCTTCTAACTTAAAAAACAACAGAGATATGACATTTCCGATCAATCAGTTATATGGCATCTATAGGATATAGTCGGCCGATCCTTATGAAATTTGACAGAATTTAGCAGAATAAGTCTGCTAAAAGAGGAGTCCACAGCAAGTCCCAACCTTATAACTTGAAAAACAACGAAGTTATGGCATTTCCGATCAATCAGTTATATGGCAGCTATAGGATATAGTTGACCAATCCCGGCCGTTCCGACTTATATACTGCCTGCAAAGGAAAGAAGGATGTGTGCAAAGTTTGAAGTCGGTAGCTTTAAAACTGAGAGACTAGTTTGCGTAGAAACAGACAGACAGACGGACAGACGGACGAGCGGACATGCTTATATCGACTCAGGAGGTGATCCTGATCAAGAATATATATACTTTATAGGGTCGGAGATGTCTCCTTCAATGCGTTGCACACTTTTGACCAAAATTATAATACCCTCTGCAGGGGTATAAAAAGGAAAAAAAAAGAATATTAAAAAAAAAACAAATGGAAAAAAAATGGAAGTAAAAATAAAAAAAAGAATAAAAATATATATAAATATAGAAAGAGAAAAAAATATAATATTATACACAAAAAAAAGAAAACACAGAAAAAAAACAATAATAAATAAATATGTACACAAAAAAAAACACACACAAAATAATAATAATAAATAAATATGTACACAGAAAAAAAACACAGAAAAAAAAATATAAAAAGATATGTACACACAAAAAAAAAAAAAGGAAAAAAAAAATAGAGTCGTAATGAAGGGGAACGACCTGTCCGTTTCCCGAAGAAGGGGGAGGTGGATTTATTTATCCACTCGAAAAAAAAGGAGTCAAAACAAGCACGTGGACGGAGAGAAAAAGAATATAGAAAAACAAACCCCAAATATTTAGAAGCTGGAACCACGTCACTTCTGTCGTTCCCGAAGAATGGGGGAAGTGTGAGGAGATTAAATCTCCCACACGCCAAGACAGGTGGCAAGAAGGGGGCAGCAGCGGGGAAAAGGACTCCCGCGGCCGTGCGCGGATGCAGGAGAAAGCGGAGACAACGTGGAACGTAACGGTTCCGGACGAGCCTCTGTGACGGCCGTGCGCGGATGCAGGAGGAAGCGGAGACAACGTGGAACGTAACGGTTCCGGTCGGGCCTGCGCGACAGCCGTGCGCGGATGTAGGAGAAAGAGATGGGGGCGGGGAACATAGCGGCCGCGGGGGCCGAAGTGTTTAGAAAGTACGGAAGGAGAGAAATGCGATTGGAGCGACCAAAAGGGGAGCGCGGGGGAAGCGCCGGTAAAAGAGCCAATGCCCGGCACAATAACAATGCGGGCCGGTGGCGAAAGGGGGAGCACGGGGGAAGTACCGGTAGAAGAGCTAATGCCCGGCATAATAACAATGCGGGTCGGTGGCCAAAGGGGGAGCGCCTGGAAGAAAGCCGCTGCACCGGCATAATAACGATGCGGGCCGGTGGCCAAAGGGGGAAAAGGGGGTGAGAACGGGAGCCGCCGGTGCGACTAATTGGAAAGTGGGATTAACGGCGGTAATAGAAAGCTGAAGGATTAACGGCGGGAAGAAAGAGTTGCAAGGATTAACGGGCGCCTCTTGAGCTATATAAGGAGGGCCACTGGAGTAAATCGGGACCGAGTCTTCTAGGGAAGCTGGAAGAGTTGAGTGAAGGACCCCCGTGGGTAAGTCTAACATTCAAGCGAGAAAGTTTCCTTGGAGGAATTAGGAGTATAGGCTGAAGGACCCCCCGTGGGTAAGCCCGACAGTCTCAAGTGCGAGAATTAAAGCGAGTGCGCAAGGATCTGTGATCATTGGCTCAAGGACACCCTGTGGGTAAGTCCGGCGGCTGTACGCGAATCATCGGAAGAGGATAAATCGAGGAGCAAGTGGGAAAAGGATCCAGGATCTGCGGCGGAACTGAAGCCCAAGGGTAAATAGAGTCGGGTTGGGTTACTCCCGGACACGACAGGTATCCTGGTGTTATAGCAAGAGCGTCGGATCGGTCTGGCGTACGCCTTACAGATTCCTGCCCGTTGTGACCAGGTGTGATCCTGTAAAGCGAGGGATAGCCAGCTCGGGAACTCAAGCCCATCGATAAAACCA
Source organism: Drosophila monieri (assembly GCA_035047585.1). Classification (NCBI taxonomy): domain Eukaryota; kingdom Metazoa; phylum Arthropoda; class Insecta; order Diptera; family Drosophilidae; genus Drosophila; species Drosophila monieri. The sequence continues at coordinate 1,909,609 of JAWNPJ010000052.1, forward strand.
GACAGGATTGTCCCGGTAAAGTCAAGAGCTTCCTGATCCAGGCGCTGGAGCGTATGCGCAGCGTATTGCCTGGAGTCAAAGGAAGCGCGACGCCAAACCTCTGGTCATCCATAGATCCTGCGGAGCGTATGCACGCCGGTGTTTGGAGGCGAGTGGCAGACGCAACCGGGGGCATATCCTGTGGGATAGGTAGGCCCTTCGTGCCCTGATCCGGCCGCCAGGCACTAAGAAGCGTATCCTGCCCGGCGTACGCCTGGGAGGTGAGCGTATTGGCGTGGGTATTGGGGCGTGGGTATTGGCACCAACCCGGAACGGTGACCGGTGATGTTTCTATGTATCTGTGGTCGGAGAAACAGTGTTTCTCTAGGACCTTCCAGCTGAGTAACTGCTTAAATACGAGCGTGAGGTCAATGGATTCCCTGCGATTTGCTATGATAAAGTTGGGGTCATCTCCCTTATTGCAAAGGAAGAGGTTTGACCTTAGAATAAAGTTAAAGAGAGACTCACCGCGGTCGTTTGTGTTGGAGCTCGCCTATTGCGAGTGGTAAGCAGCCTAAAAGGCCTATATTGAGACTTTCGCTGTCTTGTGCTAGTTTGCCTACTAACTCGTCGGGGGGTTCCGGCCTTTCGTAGGTCATGTAAGACGACAGTACCCGGATAGAAGTCGTCTGTGACTAATTATGGAGCAAGAATATGCTGAGGTGTATTTTAGCTAAGATTCAGGCTCTGATATTACCTTCAGTGTTAGCTATTAGTAGCTTGTACTCCCTAGTCGCTAGTCCAGAAGCCCTACCTCCTACCATCCATGGTTCCTGGACTAGGACTATGTCTGCCAGCTGAGGCTACCTTACAATGGTGGAGGTTTATCTGCAGAATCCGTAAGGACATCTGACAGGTTACCCTCCATTGTGATCTCCGCCTCTTGGTCGTCGGAGATGTCCTCGTCGATGACTCGACTCGCGGCCATCCTGCGCAGCAGCGATGCGTCAGTGCTGTAGCCGTCTTCTATATCAGAAGCCTCTATCTCTGAGGCCAGTTCCTACTGAGTAGGGGCTCTGTTTACTTCGACGCTTGAGTCCGATTTGTAGACCTTTACGGTCACGGAGCTTAAACCGAAATTTAGCTCCCCATGAGCAGCCTCTATGGGAGCTAAACTTCCCATATTTGTGATGAAGACCGCCTGGTTTGTTGGCCCTGCCATCTCCTCCACCTTCGCCACACGCCAGTCCGTCGTGGGAAGATGTGGGTTACATCTTTGGAGCATTATAAGGATCTGGCTTGGTGCCTTAATGGAGGCCGGGATCCAGATCCATGCTCTAGGTCTACTTGGGACGTCTCGCCAGCTCAGCACAACAAGCTTGGCGCCCTCGTAAACCTCTTCTAGCTCCTCTACCGCTGTCTTGTACAGCTCTACCGACTTCTCATCGTCGCAGGCTATCACCTTTACACTGCCTTGGAACCACCCCACGTCTTTGCAGACAGGAGGGGGGCCTGGTTCTTTGGCCAGGAGCTCGAAGCATTTTGCTGCCAGGGCTGCTCCACTTATCCCTAGGGACTTCGCCGTCGGGGTTACCCCTGTCTATAACCCCTAGCAGGATGCGACTTTTCGCAATCTCTGCTTTGGCTGTGTGCGCAACCGCTTTGCCATTGGTCCTCCCGGCACATCCTGGGACCTCTCCCTCTTGGGATGTGGTTTTGGTTCCTGTTTCAGAGCTGGGGGTGTCGGCGTCTTGCCATAATTAGGAAGGACTCCTTTGGCCCATTCCACATTTTTGAGCCACTCTGCGGAAGTCTTTTAAGACTTGGCTCTGCCGTGGCTGCGCAGAATCTGCCCTGCCGTTCTCTTCTCGGCGTAGGTGTACCTGATATTACCCAGTTTGCTGGCCACTTCAGGCTCGCTGCCCTTTGCCGCTAACCTTTGGCCACCCCGATTTTGGGGCGAGGTCCGCCCAGACCCTGCCAAGCTTGCTTGGTCGGACGGGAGGGCGGACTCGCCATTTGCACCGTCGTCGATTATTAGCCAGACTCACTCGTCGTTGCCAGTGTTGCGGTTTTTTTGGGAGATCCCGACTCCTTGTTTATTTTTTTGTTATTTAAATTCTCCATAATCTGTTCCCACGAGTTGCGGAGAAGGGACGGTCCACTCGGACGAAGATCCTCGACGCCCGGGTAAGGCTTCTTAGAACAGGGGGTCGCCAGGTACCCTGAGCCCTCCGTTTAAGACTGGGCAGAGTTTATATATCGGGCCCCCAGCCAGGCTGACTTTCGGCACGGGTCGAGTGACACCTTAGTCCGGCCCGGTGTGAGATGGTGTTTTAGGAAGGGAGGTGGGTAGGTATATTGTGTAGGAAAAGGGAAGTGTGTGAGGAGTCATCCCTCAGGAGTCATCCCACAAACTCTTTGGACCGAAGAGTTTGGACCGAACAGCCACATTAGCATTTTAATGTGACGATTTGACGATTTTTAGCGTCAAATTATGATGGAAAAATTGACGATTCTCTCTTCCTTATTGATTCAAACCCAGGGCCTCTCTGGACCCAATCTTCAGCGCCCAACGTTTGAGACGACCACTAGGATTTTACCCTTTGTTTCGTACATTCGACGCAGCCATAGCGCTTCGTTCCCTTCCTCTTACGGCGCCTTCCTATTCCGCAAGTACCTCCGTCCCCGATTGGCTTTCTGATTCTGCATTTAAAGAACTTTCGTGCAAATTTGGCATTGAAATTCTTCCCAAAATCGCTTAAGACAAAATTCGTTCGAAAAACTTCCTGACTGGTCGAAACCAAACCATCAGTGTCTTCTCCCTGTTGCCTAATCCCTGTGGTCCTGGTCCATATACCCTCCAATTGCGTTCATTACAGACTGGTTCACCCTCTCTGCCCCATTCGACTGAGGGAAATACACAGCTTGATGGCTCTGACATTTTGAGAAACATTGACAATTTTTTCGCGCGGTTCCCTCTGCATACGTACAGCCCACCTCCCGCCCAACCGACCGAGGGATGCTGCCGCATAACGTACGGCTCGAATCGCGGGGATAGATCCGAAAGAGTATAAAGAGAAGGAGTAGAGTATTACGAGGAAGAGTGTTGCACAGATAAGGCGTTTAGTATAAAGGATTTAAGATTGTTAGTAGAGCAAAGTAGCAAGATGTTGTAGAGACCATTGTAGTCCGAACATAAAACCCTGAACGGATCGTGTTGGGCATATGTCGAGCTACAATGGCTAAGGAGTAGAGGACGAAAGTTTCTAGTCCTTCTACTAGGAACATTAAAATTTAAGCGTGTTAGTAAATGCTGGCTGTCTACATTTCCATTAATAAGATTAACTAGAAACATGACACCCAGCATCGTTCTACGGTTTGTTAATGTTAGTAAGTTTATTAATAAAAGTCTACAATGATAGGATGGAAGGTGAAGACTTGCATCCCAATTAAGTCCCCTAAGTGCGAAGATAAGAAAGTTTTTTTGTACAGATTCTATGTGATCTTGGTGTACTGTACCTATTGTAGGACTCCAGACACACGATCCATACTCAAGAATCGGACGGACTAGTGAAGTATATAAAGTTTTTGTTAAGTACGGGTCATTGAATTCTTTTGACCATCTTTTAATAAAACCAAGCACACCCATAGCTTTATTAACCATGGTGGATATATGGTCGGTAAATTTAAGTTTCAAATCTAATAGGACACCCAGATCGTTAACCTGAGTTAATCGTTCTAAGGCATTCCCATAGAGAAAGTACGTAGCCTGGTGAGGACTAGATCGATAAAATGACATGAGTTTACATTTTGATCCATTAAGCTTTAGGTTATTTGGTAAACACTAATTTTGAAATTTATCCAAATCGGATTGAAGTCTAGATTGGGCGCTAGTGAATCTATTCTGAAGACAAAGCTTAACGTCATCAGCGTACATAAGTACAAGTGAGTCAGTTAAGGCAAGGGGCAAGTCGTTAATAAATAATGTAAAGAGTAATGGTCCAAGATGGCTTCCTTGGGGCACCCCAGATGTGACGCGGACTAAACGCGAGGTAACATCTTTAAAGAAAACACGTTGGGTTCTTTCAGATAAGTAACTCGAAATCCAAATCAGGAGATCAGTTGGGAATCCCAAAAGACTGAGTTTACTTATAAGAAGCGAATGGTTAACAGAGTCAAATGCTTTACTGAAATCAGTGTGAATGACGTCTGTTTGTAAACCATTCCGGAACCCATCCATGACAAAATATGTTAGCTCCAAAAAGTTGGTGGTGGTGGAGCGGCGCTTCATAAAGCCATGTTGGCACGGGGATATTATTGAACTACATAGGTGTTGCAAATGTGGAGTGATAAGTTTTTCGAAAAGCTTTGGAATTGCTGACAATTTAGAAATGCCTCTATAATTGGCAGCATCGGATTTTTTCCCTTTTGGGAAAAGAGGAAGAGAGGAATAATGTAGGATTCCTTCCACATAAGGGGAAAAGCCGAAGTCTCCAGCGATAGATTAAAGAGTCTAAGGAGCGGTTTGCACAGTGCCTCGGCGCAGTTCTTCAGAACGCTTCCTGGAACTCCATCAGGGCCTGGCGAATACACGGGCTTAACCTTAAGAAGATCCGATAACACACCACTTTGATCAAAAGATGGGCAAAATATCTGGTTGGCTGATTGAATCTTATAAGTGTAAGGCTGAGTTGGAATGGTGCTACATGAATAAGTTGTTTGAAAAAACTTTGCGAAGAGATCGGCCATTGCCAGATCAGTGTTTGCATATGAGTTCTCAAGCGTAAGCAGAGGAGGAAAAGATACATGTTTGCGCTTAGTGTTTACGAAGGTATAAAACTGCTTCGGGTCCTGAGTAATCTGAATCCGGCAGCGGTGAATATAACTCCTATAACATATGGCGTTATGCACGGTGAAATTGGACCGAGCCACTAAGTATCTTGAATAACTAACTGTACAGCCAGATAATCTATGTTTATTTAAAAGTCTATTCATTACGTTCTTTAAATTTAATAGGTGCTTTGTATACCAAGGCGGATTAGTTGAAGCGGACGGATATTTCCACGGCACGCAAGCGTCGGAGAATATATTTAGGGTATTATAAAATCCCTCTAAGGCAATGTTTATCGCATGCCAGTAGATCAGACCAATCAAATTCCAAAAGTAATTTATTTAGTTTTATAAAGTCAGCCTTACGGAAGAAACGAATTTTATTACATTTATGTGTAGACTTAAGGTCAATTAAGGTATTGGTTTCGATTGAAACCTCAAGAGTGGGATGATATGGATTATCAGGGTTGAAAAGGGGTAAAGTTCTGGAAAGAGTAATTCCATCAGGATCAGAAACGAAACAGAAGTCCAACAGCCGACCTAAAGAATTTCTAACATGGTTAATTTGCCCGAGTTACATGTCGAACATACCCGCAGGGAAGTGGTGCGAGTTAAGCAGTAAGGACGGAGAATTCTCAACATTAGACCACATGAGTTCTGGTATATTGAAATCCCCTATAGCTACCAGCTGGTCGTTGTCGGACAGACGGTCCGAAATAAGACTAATAGCGGACAAATGTTGCCAGTATGTAGGCGGTTCCGACGAAGGTGGTATGTAAGAACAGGTAACGTATAAAGAATGACCGGACAAAATGATTTTAATGCAAAGATATTCTATGTCACCAAACTCTTGTGATTGTACCTCTTCAGAAGCGAAATTGGAGTCTACAGAAATTAAGACTCCTCCTCCCCTTCGGAGTGTTCTATCACGTCTAAAAGTGGTGTACTTACTTGGAAAAACTTCGGAGCTTAAGATCTCCGGCTTTAACCAAGTTTCTGTAAAGACTATAATGTGAGATGCAAAGGAAGAACTATCAGTATACAGTTTGGGTAGTTTACTACGTAACCCTCTAGTATTCTGATAGGTAAGTGTTAGTGTAGAAATTAGTTTTTTGAAGATGAGGTGGAAGGTTGGTCAGTGGCTCTAACCTGTGGTAGTTTAACTCCCACAGGCTTGGTAATTTTTTTCTTCACCGTACTTGGCTGATGTTCCTGGACGAAAATGTTCTCTGGCCAAAAGCTGGCGGAACAAATCGTCTTGAACATCTGCATAGGCACACGTATTTTGAAAGATGACGTGTGCCTGGTATAGGTGTATTTTAATTTTGTTATATCTACCACCTTTATGTCGGATTTTGTTTTGGCTTTGATGTAAGCCGAGATATCAATCTCCGAAGTATCAGGGGCAAGCCGTGAAACAAATATATGTTTCGATGGCGGGATCACCTGCAAGGGTTTTGGTGCCGCCGTAACCAATACGGCAGCATCAGTGCGTACCGGTGTTCCGGACGCTTGATTGCCCTGTTCGGTGACTCTTAAGGGGGTTTGTATTATTGGGTCTGGTGGTATCACTTGAAGCGATGCCACAGATTATATATTATTCCCCCTCCTACTCTGTTATTTAGTTTGGAGCCGTCAGTGTAGAAGCATATTGCGTTCTATGGGCCTGGTATTTGGTCTCCCCATTCCTCTCTGTTAGGAATGAGGGCTTGGAAAGGTGTTTGTGTGTACTCCCTTGGAGTACAGTAGTCTGTACTGCTTGGAATGAGAGGATCGTTCAGCAGAATGGTGGAGTGGCCCTTATTAAGGAGGCTCCATTGCTGAGTTTCCCTAAGCTTAATTGCCGATACTTTCGCTTGTTCTATTCCAGCTCGTCCTGGATTTTGTAGGCTAAGTATGGCGTTTAGTGCTTCGTTGGGTGTGGATCTTAGTGCACCGCTGATGCATAGTGCTGCTGATCGCTGGATTTTTTCCAGCTTTTTAAGTGTGCTTTTGTTTTTGAGGGCTGGCCACCATACCAGAACTCCGTAAAGTAGTATGGGTCTGACTATGGCAGTGTAGATCCAGCTTACTACATTAGGGGACATGCCCCATTTGTTTCCTCTGGCTTTTTTGCAGGTAAAAAGGGCTGTAGCAGCCTTTTTTGACCTTTCTTCTACGTTAGAGTTCCAGGTTAGCTTCCTATCCAAAATTACCCCTAGGTATTTGGCGCTGCTGCTAAAGGAGAGCCTTTGGTTGTTTAGTCTTGGTGGGACGACGGGTGGGAGTTTGTATTTCCTGCTGAAGAGGACTAGCTCCGTTTTCTGCGCATTTACTCCTAGGCCATTACTGCTTGTCCATTCGGCTAGGGTTTGCAACTTCTCGCTCATGAGATCGCAGAGGAGGGTATTTACCTGTGAACAGGATTGCGACGTCGTCTGCGTACGCCACTATCCTGCAGCCTCCTTCTTCCATCTTGCATAGAATTGAGTTGACTGCTATGTTCCATAGGAGAGGGGATAGGACCCCGCCTTGCGGTGTGCCTCTATTGACGGCCCTTATTAAGGAAGATGTACCTAGTAAGGACGTCACTGTTCTGCGTGTTAACAGCTGGGCAATGAGTCCTATCAGGTGTTCATCTACCCCCAAAATTCTTAGTGAGCTAGTTATGGTGTTTGGGAGAACATTATTGAAGGCCCCTTCTATGTCAAGGAAGGCTACTAGGGCATATTCCTTCTGAAGGAAAGCTTTCTTTATTCTGTATATGAGGGGGTGGAGGGTCTCGGTAGATTTACCCTTTTTGTATGCATGCTGTGCATACTCATTCTATGACTCATTCTACCGTCGTGAGCAGGAAGTCTAAGTCTATCATAAGTCTATCATTTATTGGTCTAAAATCTTTAGGGGTCGTATGTGATGGTTTGCTTGCTTTGGGTATGAATACTATTCGCGATTTAAGCCATTTTCGCGGAATTTCGTCTAGCGCGAGGGATCTGTTAAAGATGTTTTGGAGCTAGTTGATGGCAATGTCTCCCGCTTGTTGGATTTGTGCCGGTATTATCTCATCAGGACCGGCCGATTTATAGGGGTTGAAACTGTGAATTGCCCAGTGTAGGGTTTTCTGGTCAATATCGAGTTTGAAGTTTGTGTGGGTGACATTACTGTTTGTGGTCCCTGCTAGTACCGGGGTACAGCCCGGAAAATGGGTTTCTAGGAGTGCATCTAGTGATTCCTCGCTAGTGTTGGTCCAAGTTCCATCTTCTTTTTTAAGATAGCCTAGAGTAGTGGCTGTTTGGGATAGAATTTTTCTAAGCCTCGCAGCTTGGGTAGTGCTTTCGATGTCCGAGCAGAAGGAGTTCCATGAGGAGCGCTTCGCTTTTCGGATGGCCTTTTTGTAGGAGGCCAATGGAGGTCATTGCTAGTTTGCCCACTAGCTCGTCGGGGGGTGCTGGCCTTTCGTAGGCCATGTAGGACGACAGTACCCGGATGGAGGTCGGCTCTGACTCCACGTAGGCTGCCGCATTGTCCGCGTCGCTGTAATTATGGAGCAAGAAAATGCTGAGGTGCTTTTTAGCTAAGATGCAGGCTCTGACTTTACCTTCAGTGTTAGCTACTAGTAGCTTGTACTCCCTAGTCGCTAGTCCAGAAACCCTTCCTCCTGCTATCCATGGTTCCTGGACTAGGACTACGTCGGCTCCATCCTCGACCAGATGGAGCAGTAGGGCAGCTGAGGCTACGTTACAATAGTGGAGGTTTATCTGCAGAATCCGTAAGGACATCTGACAGGTTACCCTCCACCATTGTGACCTCCGCCTCTTCGTCGTCGGAGATGTCTTCGTCGATAACTCGACTCGCGGCCATTCTGCGCAGCAGCGACGCATCGGTGCTGTAGCCGTCCTCTATATCTGAGGCTTCTATCTCGGAGGCCAGTTCCTCCTGAGTAGAGGCTGTTTTTGCTCCGTCGCTCGAGTCTGACTTATAGACTTTTACGGTCACGGAGCTGAAACCAAAGTTTAGTTACCCGTGAGCAGCCTCTATGGGAGCTAGACTTTCTTTATTAATAATGAGGACCGCCTGGTTCGTTGGCCCTTCCATCTCCTCCACCTTCGCCACACGCCAGTCCGTCGTGGGAAGATGCGGTTTGCATCTTTGTAGCATTGTGAGAATCTGGCCCGGTTCCTTTATGGAGGCCGGGATCCAGATCCTTGCACTTGGTCTACTAGGGACGTCCCGCCAGCTCAGCGCAACAAGCTTGGCGCCCTCGTAGACTTCTTCAAGCTCCCCTACTGCAGCCTTGTAAAGCTCTGCTGACCTCTCGTCGTCGCAGGCTATAACTTTCACGCAGCCTTGGAACCACCACACGTCTTTGCAGACAGGAGGGGGGACTGGTTCCTTGGCCAGGAGCTCGAAACATTTCGCGGCCAGGGCTGCTTCCACCCATCTCCACTTATCCCTGGGGATTTTGCCGTCGGGGTTACCCCTGTCGATAACTCCTAGCAGGATGCGACTTTTCGCGATCTCTGCGAAGGACCTCTTCGGCTGTGTGCGCAGCCGCTTTGCTGTTGGTCCTCCCGGCGCGTCCTGGGACCTGGGAGGGAAACCTCTTGGGATGTGGTTTTGGCTTCTTTTTTGGAGCTGGCGGTGTCGGCGTCTTGCCATATTGAGGAAGGACTCCTTTGGCCCATTCCACCTTCTTGAGCCACTCCGCGGAAGTCTTCTCCGACTTGGCTCTGCCGTGGCTGCGCAGGATCTGCCCTGCCGTTCTTTTCTCAGCATAGGTATGCCTGATTTGACCAGGCTTGTTGACCGCTTCAGGTTCGCTGCCCTTTACCGCACCTGAAGGCGGCATCATGGCACTTGGGCCGGGAGATGCCGTCATGGTGGCGGTAGTGGGTGGCTTGCCTTTGGCCACCCCAGATTTGGGGAGAGGTCCGCCCGGACCCTGCCGAGCTAGCTTGGTCGGACGGGAGGGCTCACTCGCCATCTGCACCGTCGTCGACTTTTGGCCAGACTCACTCGTCAATGCCAGTTTTTCGGATTTTTTGGGAGATCCCGATTCCTTGATTGTTTTTTTTCTATTTGTTATTGTATTTTGCTCCATAGTTTGTTCCCACGAGTTGCGGAGAAGGGACGGTCCACCCGGGCGGAGATCCGCGACGCACACGCATAGAGCACTGAAAATTAGCTGCGTAAAGAGAATACTCTTTACAAGCGGAAGGCCGAGTACAGATTGCAAGCTCTTAAAAGATGCATAATTGCAATAGACGAACGGAATAGATTGCTTTAACAAAAAAAAAATTATTTGTAAAGATTTCAGAAAAAAAGCAAAAAAAAAAAAAAAAGCAACAAAAAAATATACAAAAAAATTTTCCTTCTTCTTTCCAGATCGCGTATAAAATGGGAGATATGGCCATTAAGCCTTTTTTGTGCGAGGCGATGGATAAAGCAATCCTCAGGAACGAATGGGAGAAGTGTCTGAGGGCTTTCACAATATATCTCCAGGCGGAGGGAATTAGTGACACTAGGCAAAAGAGGAGGAAAATCCTTCTCTTGGGAGGTGTCCAACTGCAGTCGGTGGCGTACTCCTTACCGGGCGCCCTTATTGACGATGGAGGTGAGATCGACATCTACGCGGTTCTCGTTGAAAGTTTAGAAAAATACTTCTCACCCAAGCAAAACTCAACGTTTGAGAGGCACTTATTCAGAAGCCTAACACCCTCTTAAAATGGAAGTTTCTCGGACTTCGTACTATAACTACGTCAACAAATAAGTAAATGTTTGATCTTAAGGATAAGATCATAGACGCCTGGGCACCGTTGGAATTAAAGAAAAAGTTCCTGGGAAAGGAGCATTCACTGGATGAAGTGATCGAACCATCCCAGGTGGAGGACAGATTGATAAGGCGTCGAAAGCAATGACGTCAAGGCCTGGTGATGGCCTCATTTCTAAAATCTCAAATCAAAACTTCAAGCCATGCCGAACGGAATGCCCGACATGTGGTAAATTCGCCATGTTTCAAAATATCTAGTGAAATATCTAGTAGGCGGCCGGAACATCCGACTGATCATTGATTCAGGTTCCAAGTTTAATCTTCTCAATCACGCAGACTGGTCTCGATTGAAAAGAGAAAAAATTTTCAACGAGCGATTCAAGTCCGAAAAACAGTTCCGAGAATACGCCTCTGATAAATTGCTACAAGTAATTTGTATTTTTGAGGCTCCAATATCAACCAGGTTAAACCAGGGGCTGAAATATTTGCTACATTATACGTAATCGAAAATGGAAGACAATCCTTACTGAGCAGAGACACAGCAGTGGAGCTAAAAGTCCGTCGGTTGGGAAGGAACATTAACCAAGTAAAAGAAATAATACCATTTCCAAAATGGAAAGGCATAGAGGTGAAGCTTTTAATAGACGATTCTGTGAGACCAGTCCAGCAGCTTCTGAGACGAATTCCCGTGGCACTTGAGGATAGGGTTATGGATAAACTGAAAGAAGCCCTGAGTCGTGACATAATTGAGCCAGTTACTGCCCCGAGCTCCTGGATATCTCGTTCTCGCATTTAAGGAGAATGGGGACAACACACAGGTGTGTGTGTTGACATGCGACAGGCAAATAGAGACATTTTAAGGGAGAACTACCCTCTGCCCACATTCGATTCATTCATGACCAGGCTTAAAGAAGCCAAGTTTTTCGCTCGCCTTGATTTGAAGGACTCATACCATCAACTGGCCCTGGACAAAGCGAGCAGGAAGTGTTAAATAAGCACAAATGCGTTTAGAATACGGATAAGCTAAAGTTCCTGGGTCATATCCTATCCGCAAAGGGGATAGAGGTTGACCCCGAGAAAATCGATACCATACGTTCCTTTAGAGCCCTCAAGAACCAAGAGGAAACGCGAAGTTTTCTTTGGTCTAGTAACCTATGTGGGGAAATTCATTCCAGATCTGGCACACCTTACGGATACCTTAAGGAAATTGCTCAAGGCAGAAAATAAATTCACATGGGGCGAAGCGGAGAGGATGGCTTTCAGCAACTTAAAGGATCAGCTTGCTGAGGTACCTAGGCTGGCATATTTAAATCCCATAGAACTCGGGTAATTGCAGACGCCAGTCTCGTAGCCCTTGGCGCTGTTCTGTTGCAGTTCACGGATAAAAGTGACCCGCTAATAATTTCTTTTGCTAGCAAGGCTTTGTCGGAGGTGGAAACACGATACACACGAACTGAGAAGGAGAGTCTTGCCCTGGTTTGGGCTGTGGAAAAATTCTATTACTACCTGGCCGGACTGCATTTCGAACTGGTGACAAACCACAAGCCCCTGGAGGCAATCTTTAAGCCAACTTAAAAGCCCCCAGCTCGCATCAAAAGGTGGCTTTTGCGGCTGCAGTCATACAAGTTCACCGTTATCTACAAAGCTGGGAAAGAAAAGATTTCGGATGCCCTTTCACGACTCTGCCAACTATCCTCAGCGAATTAGTAGTAGTTCCAACACCATTAAGAGCACAAACGCTAGAATTAGCACATGAGGGCTACCCTGGAGAAACAGCAATGAAGCGCCGTCTGAGGTCAAAGGTGTGGTGGCCACAAATGGACCGAGACGTGCAAAAATTTGTCAAAGCCTGTCGGGATTGTTGCCTGGTATCTCAAGCGCCTCGCCCACCCTTTATGGACAGACACCTTTTCCCTAATGGGCCGTGGATCTGGGTAGCATCCGACCTTCTAGACCCTCTACCCCATGGCAAGAACATCCTGGTCTTCATAAACTATTTTTCTCGCTACATGGAATACAAGTTTCTTAAGTCCATCTCGTCAGCAGGTTTGATTGAAGTCATGAAAGAAATTTTCTGTAGGTTAGGATATCCAATATTTTTGAAAACAGACAATGGTAGACAATATGTTAGTCAGGAATTCGTCGGCTATAGTAATGCATGTGTCATAATACAAGTTGAGGCCCCACCTTACTGGTCACAGGCGAATGGAGAAGTAGAGAACATGAACAGGTCTTTAGTTAAACGACTAAAAATTGCGTACGCTGACGGAAAGAACTATAAGGAAAAAATTCAGAGCTTCGTTCTTATGTATAACGTTACTCCAGATGGATCGAGACTTGGTGGGAAAAGCGACATCAAGGTGGGTGACAAGGTTTTCCAGAAGAACGTTGTATTTCCAAACAAGCTCACTCCTACCTTCGATAATACTGAATATACCGTAGTGGAAAAGCACAGGAATAGAGCGTGATGGTAGAAAGCTAACAAGGAATATCGGACACCTGAAGAAAGTTCCCGAAATGGCCGCCAGGCCTAAGTCACCCCAGACGCCTGAGGAAGGCGCTAGTTCAATCACTTTTCAAGCAGATGCGACTTCGGGACCTCAACTTAACCAGCCGAATCCGGCGACCGGACCAAGCACCCCAGCCACCCCTGAAGTTGAAACTCGTTAATAAAGGAGGGATGTGGGAACCGGCACTGGAAGGAAACCAACGGGATCCAGGCAGCGACGCGGCACCGGCAGAGAAAGAGAGGAATGATCAACAGGGCGGCACTCGAGAGTGAAGCGACAACTGCGGGCGAAGTGACTGCGATGCATTATTATTATTAGAAAGACAATTAATAAAGACAATAACTATTATAAAGTAAACCCGAAGTTGCCTACTAATTTATGGTAAGGTAGTGGGACATTACAATTGGCTAGTTTTTTTGTTCTTGAGTCTGATATTTTTACCGGCTTAGAATGTCGGTGTCATCATCGAACTTGGAAGAAGTTAGACACTCCTTCGTGGGGATCTCAGCTGTGTTGAGAACAAAAAATGAGGGACCAAGGGCACTACCTTGGGGAACTTCTGCTTCTATAGTATAGTTCGCATATGTTTCATTTTTCAGTAGCAAAGTCTTCTTATCTCGTTGCAGTGCTCACAAAAAGCCATTTAAGAGCAGTTATGCAGTTTTATTATTATAGCTATCATAGAAGTTAACACCCACTATCTAAGCGTTACTCCATCATCATCATCGTGCCGGTTAACTGCCCGCACCTGACCCCGAGAGAAGTAGCAGAATCGCCTAGCGAAAATGCAGCAGTTAGCGCTTACTGCCCAAAGGAGTCACCGGACTCAAATTTCACTGCACCGGCAACGACGGCACGAGGCGCTGGCGGTGCGAGTCCCTGAATCGCGGTGGATGGGCTGAATCGGACGACTGGAGAGCACCGGAGCACATAGATATAGTTAGTCTTAATTTGGTCGCACAGTCAACCAGAACATAATTTTACGTTCTCATAATTGTCAAATCATATTAAATTTACTCCAAACTATAAGGCAAACTAATTGTTAAGTAAATCGAAAGAAATGGCAGTCATGAAGGACGAAGTCCTTAACTGGCGCCGAGCAGTCCATTTCCTTCAAGGACATGGAGCCCGATAAGTAAAGTTATTATAAAATTTGAACATAATGAAATGAAACGAAAGGGCGGTGGTGAGGAAATTGTTTTGTGTATGCAAAAAATAAAAAATTATAATGGTGCCATTAGAAGATATTTTCACCTTAAATTAAATTTAAATTTAAAAAAAAAACCTAAATTTGTCACCTTAAACTAAATTAAAATGTTTTTGACCCAAATGACTCAAGGCGGCATTGTACATCTCGAGTATCGAAGTAATTCCTCGACTACCGACTGTGGCGGTTTGCCGACGGCATATCCGCGTGTGAAAAAAGTTGTGAAGTTCCGTGCAGGCAGAAGAGACACAAACCAATTACACACTGCGACGGCTTGCTGACGGCAAATTTGCGAGTGCATCCAATTTGGTAATAATTGCGATTAACCTTTGTTTTTCCAAGACAAACAAACACTGCGGCGGTTTGTCAGTGTCATTATCCGCAAGTGAAAATTTTTTTTTTGTAACTCAATAAAAGATAACTGCTGCGGCAATTAATTGCGAGCGGCAAAGGAACAACAATAATAAAAATTATAAAAGATGGTGTTTGGCAGTCTACTAGAAACGCTGAGAGGCGCGGAATACGCCCGAAAAAGCCGCCTAGTATATACATATATCTATATATCTATATATATCTACCACCTTTATGTCGGCTTTTGTTTTGGCTTTGATGTAAGCCGAGATATCAATCTCCGAAGTATCAGGGGCAAGCCGTGAAACAAATATATGTTTCGATGGCGGGATCACCTGCAAGGGTTTTGGTGCCGCCGTAACCAATACGGCAGCATCAGTGCGTACCGGTGGTCCGGACGCTTGATTGCCCTGTTCGGTGACTCTTAAGGGGGTTTGTATTATTGGGTCTGGTGGTATCACTTGAAGCGATGCCACAGATTATATATTATTCCCCCTCCTACTCTGTTATTTAGTTTGGAGCCGTCAGTGTAGAAGCAAATTGCGTTCTATGGGCCTGGTATTTGGTCTCCCCATTCCTCTCTGTTAGGAATGAGGGCTTGGAAAGGTGTTTGTGTGTACTCCCTTGGAGTACAGTAGTCTGTACTGCTTGGAATGAGAGGATCGTTCAGCAGAATGGTGGAGTGGCCCTTATTAAGGAGGCTCCATTGCTGAGTTTCCCTAAGCCTAATTGCCGATACTTTCGCTTGTTCTATTCCATCTCGTCCTGGATTTTGTAGGCTAAGTATGGCTTTTAGTGCTTCGTTGGGTGTGGATTTTAGTGCACCGCTGATGCATAGTGCTGCTGATCGCTGGATTTTTCCAGCTTTTTAAGTGTGCTTTTGTTTTTGAGGGCTGGCCACCATACCAGAACTCCGTAAAGTAGTATGGGTCTGACTATGGCAGTGTAGATCCAGCTTACTACATTAGGGGACATGCCCCATTTGTTTCCTCTGGCTTTTTTGCAGGTAAAAAGGGCTGTAGCAGCCTTTTTTGACCTTTCTTCTACGTTAGAGTTCCAGGTTAGCTTCCTATCCAAAATTACCCCTAGGTATTTGGCGCTGCTGCTAAAGGAGAGCCTTTGGTTGTTTAGTCTTGGTGGGACGACGGGTGGGAGTTTGTATTTCCTGCTGAAGAGGACTAGCTCCGTTTTCTGCGCATTTACTCCTAGGCCATTACTGCTTGTCCATTCGGCTAGGGTTTGCAACTTCTCGCTCATGAGATCGCAGAGGAGGGTATTTACCTGTGAACAGGATTGCGACGTCGTCTGCGTACGCCACTATCCTGCAGCCTCCTTCTTCCATCTTGCATAGAATTGAGTTGACTGCTATGTTCCATAGGAGAGGGGATAGGACCCCGCCTTGCGGTGTGCCTCTATTGACGGCCTTTGATAGGGAAGATGTTCCTAGAGAGGACGTCACTGTTCTGCGTGTTAACAGCTGGTCAATGAGTCCTATCACCAACACCAATGAGGTGTTCATCTACCCCCAGAATTCTTAGTGAGCTAGTTATGGTGTTTGGGAGAACATTATTGAAGGTCCCTTCTATGTCAAAGAAGGCTAGTAGGGCGTATTCCTTCTGAAGGAAAGCTTTCTCTATTCTGTATTTGAGCGCGTGGAAGGCAGTCTCGGTAGATTTACCCTTTTTGTATGCATGCTGTGCATTGAAGATGTGGGTGGGATTTAGAGTTGACCTAAGGTGTAGTCCTATGACTCATTCTACCGTCGTGAGCAGGAAGGATGATAGACTTATTGGTCTAAAATCTTTAGGGGTCGTATGTGATGGTTTGCCCGCTTTGGGTATGAATACTATTCGCGATTTAAGCCATTTTCGTGGAATTTCGTCTAGCGCGAGGGATCTGTTAAAGATGTTTTGGAGCCAGTTGATGGCAATGTCTCCCGCTTGTTGGATTTGTGCCGGTATTATCTCATCAGGACCGGCCGATTTATAGGGGTTGAAACTGTGAATTGCCCAGTGTAGGGTTTTCTGGTCAATATCGAGTTTGAAGTTTGTGTGGGTGACATTACTGTTTGTGGTCCCTGCTAGTACCGGGGTACAGCCCGGAAAATGGGTTTCTAGGAGTGCATCTAGTGATTCCTCGCTAGTGTTAGTCCAAGTTCCATCTTCTTTTTTAAGATAGCCTAGAGTAGTGGCTGTTTGGGATAGAATTTTTCTAAGCCTCGCAGCTTGGGTAGTGCTTTCGATGTCCGAGCAGAAGGAGTTCCATGAGGAGCGCTTCGCTTTTCGGATGGCCTTTTTGTAGGAGGCCAATGGAGGTCATTGCTAGTTTGCCCACTAGCTCGTCGGGGGGGTTCTGGCCTTTCGTAGGCCATGTAGGACGACAGTACCCGGATGGAGGTCGTCTCTGACTCCACGTAGGCTGCCGCATTGTCCGCGTCGCTGTAATTATGGAGCAAGAAAATGCTGAGGTGCTTTTTAGCTAAGATGCAGGCTCTGACTTTACCTTCAGTGTTAGCTACTAGTAGCTTGTACTCCCTAGTCGCTAGTCCAGAAACCCTTCCTCCTGCTATCCATGGTTCCTGGACTAGGACTACGTCGGCTCCATCCTAGGCCAGATGGAGCAGTAGGGCAGCTGAGGCTGCCTTACAATGGTGGAGGTTTATCTGCAGAATCCGTAAGGACATCTGACAGGTTACCCTCCACCATTGTGACCTCCGCCTCTTCGTCGTCGGAGATGTGTTCGTCGATAACTCGACTCGCGGCCATTCTGCGCAGCAGCAACGCATCGGTGCTGTAGCCGTCCTCTATATCTGAGGCTTCTATCTCGGAGGCCAGTTCCTCCTGAGTAGAGGCTGTTTTTGCTCCGTCGCTCGAGTCTGACTTATAGACTTTTACGGTCACGGAGCTGAAACCAAAGTTTAGTTCCCCGTGAGCAGCCTCTATGGGAGCTAGACTTTCTTTATTAATAATGAGGACCGCCTGGTTCGTTGGCCCTTCCATCTCCTCCACCTTCGCCACACGCCAGTCCGTCGTGGGAAGATGCGGTTTGCATCTTTGTAGCATTGTGAGAATCTGGCCCGGTTCCTTTATGGAGGCCGGGATCCAGATCCTTGCACTTGGTCTACTAGGGACGTCCCGCCAGCTCAGCGCAACAAGCTTGGCGCCCTCGTAGACTTCTTCAAGCTGCCCTACCGCAGCCTTGTAAAGCTCTGCTGACCTCTCGTCGTCGCAGGCTATAACTTTCACGCAGCCTTGGAACCACCACACGTCTTTGCAGACAGGAGGGGGGACTGGTTCCTTGGCCAGGAGCTCGAAACATTTCGCGGCCAGGGCTGCTTCCACCCATCTCCACTTATCCCTGAAGATTTTGCCGTCGGGGTTACCCCTGTCAATAACCCCTAGCAGGATGCGACTTTTCGCGATCTCTGCGAAGGACCTCTTCGGCTGTGTGCGCAGTCGCTTTGCCGTTGGTCCTCCCGGCGCGTCCTGGGACCTTTCCCTCTTGGGATGTGGTTTTGGCTTCTTTTTTGGAGCTGGCGGTGTCGGCGTCTTGCCATATTGAGGAAGGACTCCTTTGGCCCATTCCACCTTCTTGAGCCACTCTGCGGAAGTCTTCTCCGACTTGGCTCTGCCGTGGCTGCGCAGGATCTGCCCTGCCGTTCTTTTCTCGGCATAGGTATGCCTAATTTGACCAGGCTTGTTGACCGCTTCAGGTTCGCTGCCCTTTACCGCACCTGAAGGCGGCATCATGGCACTTGGGCCGGGAAATGCCGCCATGGTGGCGGTAGTGGGTGGCTTGCCTTTGGCCACCCCAGATTTGGGGAGAGGTCCGCCCGGACCCTGCCGAGCTAGCTTGGTCGGACGGGAGGGCTCACTCGCCATCTGCACCGCCGTCGACTTTTGGCCAGACTCACTTGTCAATGCCAGTTTTTCGGGTTTTTTGGGAGATCCCGACTGCTTCATTGTTTTTTTTCTATTTGTTATTGTATTTTGCTCCATAGTTTGTTCCCACGAGTTGCGGAGAAGGGACGGTCCACCCGGGCGGAGATCCGCGACGCCCGGGTAGGGCTTATTAGAACAGGGGGTCGCCAGGTACCCTGAGCCCTCCGTTTGAGACTGGGCAGAGTTTATATACCGGGCCCCCAGCCACTCTGACTCTCGGCACGGGTCGAGTGACACCTTAGTGTCACCCGGTGTGAGATGGTATTTGGGAAGTGAGGTGGGTAGGTAACTTGTGTAGGAAGGGAAGTGTGTGAGGCTACTTTTTAGAGGCGGCAACACAAGCGCATCGTCGGCACCGTTTACGGCGCGGATACCCGCTAGCTGCCCGCGGCTGTTTATTTGCGAGGTGGATCCCCGAGGAGGGCCTGCAGTGGAATCCTTCGCTTTATTCACAGCTAACCTTAAATCGAAAAAGGCCTTTCGCTATCCGCATCCTGCGACCCGTTCGGTAGCCCTAAACTAGGCATCCTAGAAGTTATCCCACAAACTCCTCGAACCGAAGTATCTTGGTTAACTATTATTGAAATAATTAATAAGTTTTCTTAGTTTGTTTTTAGGCCATCAGGCTAGAACTTTATTGCTTGAAAACTCGTAGCTGCGCTTCCTAAAAAAAAAGATCAGCAGCGATCAGTAGCGGCTAGGTTCATATATATATATTTATATGCTCGTATATAAGGCTGGTGGCACCGGGAGCGCAAGGGTGTAGGATGGCTCGCTTGTGTGCGTTGTCAAGTCATGAGAATTTGCTGACCATTGCACTTCCCATAAGAGGGACTTTAAGGCATATATGTGTGATCATATATCCTCTGTCTATTTGTCCAGGAATTTGTGTTTATGTAACTATCCTATAGCACAATATTGTTATTGATACAGTGGGTGCTTGCTATAATGACGCTACTCCAATGCTCACCACTCTCAGAGCAAACACGAACGACCGCAGTGAGTTTGTTTTAATTTTATTTCCAAGTCAAATCTATTTATTAAACCATGACTCGATTTAACACTGGTATGCCAACAGTTACTCAACATCGTATACCATTGGAGAGTGCTGGAAAAGCACTTCTTCTCTGGCCATAGAAACACATCTTCTTTTTAAAAAACCGAAGCCAGACATTTTTCGAAACCCCAGATAAACCAACTGGGTAAAATATTTTCTAATCCTAACGGACAGCATCCTAAACCGTACCCTCAAACTCGGGGAAGTCTTGAAACATGCAAACTCTGATGCATGAATTCGCTCAAGTTTCCAATAATGTGTTAAAAAAGGCATGGGAAAAACCACACCGAAAATAGCATTCCTGACAGAGCTAGCAACCCTTCGAACGGCATGAAGACTGGGTTCACTCGGTTCAATTGATCGAAAGCTGCGAATTTCGGTGACCGCAAAGGCCTCTGGATCTACAAAACCATCCGAAAAGCGAAGCACTCCACATGGGACTCTTTCTTCTTGGACATAGAAAACCCAGCTCTTGCGGATAGGCTTAAGATGATTCTATTCCAATTAGCCACGACTCTATCTCAAAAAATAAGCCATATCTCTAAATAATTGGTGTGGGAACCGGCACTGGAAGGGAACCAACGGGATCCAGGCAACGACGCGGCACCGGCAGAGAAAGAGAGGAATGATCAACAAGGCGGCACTCGAGAGTGAAGCGACAACGACGGAAGACACACTGCGGGCGAAGTGACCGCGACTCATTATTATTATTGGAAAGACAATTAATAAAGACAATAACTATAAAAAAGTAAACCCGAAGTTGCCTACTAATTTTGGGTAAGGTAGTGGGTCAATACATTGGCGACGAGTGATAAAAAAAAAAGTAAGAAATTAAAAAAAAATTCGACTTAGTAAGGCATTAAGTGCATTGAAAAAAAAAGTGGTCGTCTATACACGTGCAATGCTCAATGGGCTAGAAAACAATCTATGCATATAAAAAAAAATTGAAATGAGATAAAATAACTAGTAAAATAAGAGATAGTAAATTGATCTTCTTAATTCATATTTTAAAAAAAAGAAAAGAAGAAGAAAGAACAGAAAATAATTGTATAATAATTTGCGCAGAGTCCAAAACGAACAAACACACAAACGCGCATATATACTCATATGTATGTATGCAGTGAAAACACGCATAGAGCACTGAAAATTAGCTGCGTAAAGAGAATACTCTTTACAAGCGGAAGGCCGAGTACAGATTGCAAGCTCTTAAAAGATGCATAATTGCAATAGACGAACGGAATAGATTGCTTTAACAAAAAAAAAATTATTTGTAAAGATTTCAGAAAAAAAGCAAAAAAAAGAAAAAGCAACAAAAAAATATACAAAAAAAATTTTCCTTCTTCTTTCCAGATCGCGTATAAAATGGGAGATATGGCCATTAAGCCTTTTTTGTGCGAGGCGATGGATAAAGCGATCCTCAGGAACGAATGGAAGAAGTGTCTGAGGGCTTTCACAATATATCTCCAGGCGGAGGGAATTAGTGACACTAGGCAAAAGAGGAGGAAAATCCTTCTCTTGGGAGGTGTCCAACTGCAGTCGGTGGCGTACTCCTTACCGGGCGCCCTTATTGACGATGGAGGTGAGATCGACATCTACGCGGTTCTCGTTGAAAGTTTAGGATAATACTTCTCACCCAAGCAAAACTCAACGTTTGAGAGGCACTTATTCAGAAGCCTAACACCCTCTTAAAATGGAAGTTTCTCGGACTTCGTACTATAACTACGTCAACAAATAAGTAAATGTTTGATCTTAAGGATAAGATCATAGACGCCTGGGCACCGTTGGAATTAAAGAAAAAGTTTCTGGGAAAGGAGCATTCACTGGATGAAGTGATCGAACCATCCCAGGTGGAGGACAGATTGATAAGGCGTCGAAAGAAATGACGTCAAGGCCTGGTGATGGCCTCATTTCTAAAATCTCAAATCAAAACTTCAAGCCATGCCGAACGGAATGCCCGACATGTGGTAAATTCGCCATGTTTCAAAATATCTAGTGAAATATCTAGTAGGCGGCCGGAACATCCGACTGATCATTGATTCAGGTTCCAAGTTTAATCTTCTCAATCACGCAGACTGGTCTCGATTGAAAAGAGAAAAAATTTTCAACGAGCGATTCAAGTCCGAAAAACAGTTCCGAGAATACGCCTCTGATAAATTGCTACAAGTAATTTGTATTTTTGAGGCTCCAATATCAACCAGGTTAAACCAGGGGCTGAAATATTTGCTACATTATACGTAATCGAAAATGGAAGACAATCCTTACTGAGCAGAGACACAGCAGTGGAGCTAAAAGTCCGTCGGTTGGGAAGGAACATTAACCAAGTAAAAGAAATAATACCATTTCCAAAATGGAAAGGCATAGAGGTGAAGCTTTTAATAGACGATTCTGTGAGACCAGTCCAGCAGCTTCTGAGACGAATTCCCGTGGCACTTGAGGATAGGGTTATGGATAAACTGAAAGAAGCCCTGAGTCGCGACATAATTGAGCCAGTTACTGCCCCGAGCTCCTGGATATCTCGTTCTCGCATTTAAGGAGAATGGGGACATAGGTGTGTGTGTTGACATGCGACAGGCGACATTTTAAGGGAGAACTACCCTCTGCCCACATTCGATTCATTCATGACCAGGCTTAAAGAAGCCAAGTTTTTCGCTCGCCTTGATTTGAAGGACGCATACCATCAACTGGCCCTGGACAAAGCGAGCAGGAAGTGTTAAATAAGCACAAATGCGTTTAGAATACGGATAAGCTAAAGTTCCTGGGTCATGTCCTATCCGCAAAGAGGATAGAGGTTGACCCCGAGAAAATCGATACCATACGTTCCTTTAGAGCCCGCAAGAGCCAAGAGGAAACGCGAAGTTTTCTTTGGTCTAGTAACCTATGTGGGGAAATTCATTCCAGATCTGGCACACCTTACGGATACCTTAAGGAAATTGCTCAAGACCGAAAATAAATTCACATGGGGCGAAACGGAGAGGATGGCTTTCAGCAACTTAAAGGATCAGCTTGCTGAGGTACCTAGGCTGGCATATTTTAATCCCATAGAACTCGGGTAATTGCAGACGCCAGTCTCGTAGCCCTTGGCGCTGTTCTGTTGCAGTTCACGGATAAAAGTGACCCGCTAATAATTTCTTTTGCTAGCAAGGCTTTGTCGGAGGTGGAAACACGATACACACGAACTGAGAAGGAGAGTCTTGCCCTGGTTTGGGCTGTGGAAAAATTCTATTACTACCTGGCCGGACTGCATTTCGAACTGGTGACGAACCACAAGCCCCTGGAGGCAACCTTTAAGCCAACTTCAAAGCCCCCAGCTCGCATCAAAAGGTGGCTTTTGCGGCTGCAGTCATACAAGTTCACCGTTATCTACAAAGCTGGGAAAGAAAAGATTTCGGATGCCCTTTCACGACTCTGCCAACTATCCTCAGCGAATTAGTAGTAGTTCCAACACCATTAAGAGCACAAACGCTAGAATTAGCACATGAGGGCTACCCTGGAGAAACAGCAATGAAGCGCCGTCTGAGGTCAAAGGTGTGGTGGCCACAAATGGACCGAGACGTGCAAAAATTTGTCAAAGCCGGTCGGGATTGTTGCCTGGTATCTCAAGCGCCTCGCCCACTCTTTATGAACAGACACCTTTTCCCTAATGGGCCGTGGATCTGGGTAGCATCCGACCTTCTAGACCCTCTACCCCATGGCAAGTACATCCTGGTCTTCATAAACTATTTTTCTCGCTACATGGAATACAAGTTTCTTAAGTCCATCTCGTCAGCAGGTTTGATTGAAGTCATGAAAGAAATTTTCTGTAGGTTAGGATATCCAATATTTTTGAAAACAGACAATGGTAGACAATATGTTAGTCAGGAATTCGTCGGCTATTGTAATGCATGTGTCATAATACAAGTTGAGGCCCCACCTTACTGGTCACAGGCGAATGGAGAAGTAGAGAACATGAACAGGTCTTTAGTTAAACGACTAAAAATTGCGTACGCTGACGGAAAGAACTATAAGGAAAAAATTCAGAGCTTCGTTCTTATGTATAACGTTACTCCAGATGGATCGAGACTTGGTGGGAAAAGCGACATCAAGGTGGGTGACAAGGTTTTCCAGAAGAACGTTGTATTTCCAAACAAGCTCACTCCTACCTTCGATAATACTGAATATACCGTAGTGGAAAAGCACAGGAATAGAGCGTGATGGTAGAAAGCTAACAAGGAATATCGGACACCTGAAGAAAGTTCCCGAAATGGCCGCCAGGCCTAAGTCACCCCAGACGCCTGAGGAAGGCGCTAGTTCAATCACTTTTCAAGCAGATGCGACTTCGGGACCTCAACTTAACCAGCCGAATCCGGCGACCGGACCAAGCACCCCAGCCACCCCTGAAGTTGAAACTCGTTAATAAAGGAGGGATGTGGGAACCGGCACTGGAAGGAAACCAACGGGATCCAGGCAGCGACGCGGCACCGGCAGAGAAAGAGAGGAATGATCAACAGGGCGGCACTCGAGAGTGAAGCGACAACAAGGGAACACACACTGCGGGCGAAGTGACCGCGACGCATTATTATTATTAGAAAGACAATTAATAAAGACAATAACTATTATAAAGTAAACCCGAAGTTGCCTACTAATTTATGGTAAGGTAGTGGGACATTACAATTGGCTAGTTTTTTTGTTCTTGAGTCTGATATTTTTACCGGCTTAGAATGTCGGTGTCATCATCGAACTTGGAAGAAGTTAGACACTCCTTCGTGGGGATCTCAGCTGTGTTGAGAACAAAAAATGAGGGACCAAGGGCACTACCTTGGGGAACTTCTGCTTCTATAGTATAGTTCGCATATGTTTCATTTTTCAGTAGCAAAGTCTTCTTATCTCGTTGCAGTGCTCACAAAAAGCCATTTAAGAGCAGTTATGCAGTTTTATTATTATAGCTATCATAGAAGTTAACACCCACTATCTAAGCGTTACTCCATCATCATCATCGTGCCGGTTAACTGCCCGCACCTGACCCCGAGAGAAGTAGCAGAATCGCCTAGCGAAAATGCAGCAGTTAGCGCTTACTGCCCAAAGGAGTCACCGGACTCAAATTTCACTGCACCGGCAACGACGGCACGAGGCGCTGGCGGTGCGAGTCCCTGAATCGCGGTGGATGGGCTGAATCGGACGACTGGAGAGCACCGGAGCACATAGATATAGTTAGTCTTAATTTGGTCGCACAGTCAACCAGAACATAATTTTACGTTCTCATAATTGTCAAATCATATTAAATTTACTCCAAACTAAAAGGCAAACTAATTGTTAAGTAAATCGAAAGAAAGGAAACCTCATCGTCTTATAACTGGATACCGGGGAGGAAGACACCGTACCTATGCAGTCATTTGGAATATTCCTCAGGTGAGGGGGCATATGGCAGTCATGAAGGACGAAGTCCTTAACTGGCGCCGAGCAGTCCATTTCCTTCAAGGACATGGAGCCCGATAAGTAAAGTTATTATAAAATTTTAACATAATGAAATGAAACGAAATGAGGGTGATGAGGGAATTGTTTTGTGTATGCAAAAAATAAAAAATTTTAATGGTGCCATTAGAAGATATTTTCACCTTAAATTAAATTTAAATTTAAAAAAAAAACCTAAATTTGTCACCTTAAACTAAATTAAAATGTTTTTGACCCAAATGACTCAAGGCGGCATTGTACATCTCGAGTATCGAAGTAATTCCTCGACTACCGACTGTGGCGGTTTGCCGACGGCATATCCGCGTGTGAAAAAAGTTGTGAAGTTCCGTGCAGGCAGAAGAGACACAAACCAATTACACACTGCGACGGCTTGCTGACGGCAAATTTGCGAGTGCATCCAATTTGGTAATAATTGCGATTAACCTTTGTTTTTCCAAGACAAACAAACACTGCGGCGGTTTGTCAGTGTCATTATCCGCAAGTGAAAATTTTTTTTTGTAACTCAATAAAAGATAACTGCTGCGGCAATTAATTGCGAGCGGCAAAGGAACAACAATAATAAAAATTATAAAAGATGGTGTTTGGCAGTCTACTAGAAACGCTGAGAGGCGCGGAATACGCCCGAAAAAGCCGCCTAGTATATATATCTATATATCTATATATCTACCACCTTTATGTCGGCTTTTGTTTTGGCTTTGATGTAAGCCGAGATATCAATCTCCGAAGTATCAGGGGCAAGCCGTGAAACAAATATATGTTTCGATGGCGGGATCACCTGCAAGGGTTTTGGTGCCGCCGTAACCAATACGGCAGCATCAGTGCGTACCGGTGGTCCGGACGCTTGATTGCCCTGTTCGGTGACTCTTAAGGGGGTTTGTATTATTGGGTCTGGTGGTATCACTTGAAGCGATGCCACAGATTATATATTATTCCCCCTCCTACTCTGTTATTTAGTTTGGAGCCGTCAGTGTAGAAGCAAATTGCGTTCTATGGGCCTGGTATTTGGTCTCCCCATTCCTCTCTGTTAGGAATGAGGGCTTGGAAAGGTGTTTGTGTGTACTCCCTTGGAGTACAGTAGTCTGTACTGCTTGGAATGAGAGGATCGTTCAGCAGAATGGTGGAGTGGCCCTTATTAAGGAGGCTCCATTGCTGAGTTTCCCTAAGCCTAATTGCCGATACTTTCGCTTGTTCTATTCCATCTCGTCCTGGATTTTGTAGGCTAAGTATGGCTTTTAGTGCTTCGTTGGGTGTGGATCTTAGTGCACCGCTGATGCATAGTGCTGCTGATCGCTGGATTTTTTCCAGCTTTTTAAGTGTGCTTTTGTTTTTGAGGGCTGGCCACCATACCAGAACTCCGTAAAGTAGTATGGGTCTGACTATGGCAGTGTAGATCCAGCTTACTATATTAGGGGACATGCCCCATTTGTTTCCTATAGCTTTTTTGCAGGTAAAAAGGGCTGTAGCAGCCTTTTTTGACCTTTCTTCTACGTTAGAGTTCCAGGTTAGCTTCCTATCCAAAATTACCCCTAGGTATTTGGCGCTGCTGCTAAAGGAGAGCCTTTGGTTGTTTAGTCTTGGTGGGACGACGGGTGGGAGTTTGTATTTCCTGCTGAAGAGGACTAGCTCCGTTTTCTGCGCATTTACTCCTAGGCCATTACTGCTTGTCCATTCGGCTAGGGTTTGCAACTTCTCGCTCATGAGATCGCAGAGGAGGGTATTTACCTGTGAACAGGATTGCGACGTCGTCTGCGTACGCCACTATCCTGCAGCCTCCTTCTTCCATCTTGCATAGAATTGAGTTGACTGCTATGTTCCATAGGAGAGGAGATAGGACCCCGCCTTGCGGTGTGCCTCTATTGACGGCCTTTGATAGGGAAGATGTTCCTAGAGAGGACGTCACTGTTCTGCGTGTTAACAGCTGGTCAATGAGTCCTATCACCAACACCAATGAGGTGTTCATCTACCCCCAGAATTCTTAGTGAGCTAGTTATGGTGTTTGGGAGAACATTATTGAAGGTCCCTTCTATGTCAAAGAAGGCTAGTAGGGCGTATTCCTTCTGAAGGAAAGCTTTCTCTATTCTGTATTTGAGCGCGTGGAGGGCAGTCTCGGTAGATTTACCCTTTTTGTATGCATGCTGTGCATTGAAGATGTGGGTGGGATTTAGAGTTGACATAAGGTGTAGTCCTATGACTCATTCTACCGTCGTGAGCAGGAAGGATGATAGACTTATTGGTCTAAAATCTTTAGGGGTCGTATGTGATGGTTTGCCCGCTTTGGGTATGAATACTATTCGCGATTTAAGCCATTTTCGTGGAATTTCGTCTAGCGCGAGGGATCTGTTAAAGATGTTTTGGAGCCAGTTGATGGCAATGTCTCCCGCTTGTTGGATTTGTGCCGGTATTATCTCATCAGGACCGGCCGATTTATAGGGGTTGAAACTGTGAATTGCCCAGTGTAGGGTTTTCTGGTCAATATCGAGTTTGAAGTTTGTGTGGGTGACATTACTGTTTGTGGTCCCTGCTAGTACCGGGGTACAGCCCGGAAAATGGGTTTCTAGGAGTGCATCTAGTGATTCCTCGCTAGTGTTAGTCCAAGTTCCATCTTCTTTTTTAAGATAGCCTAGAGTAGTGGCTGTTTGGGATAGAATTTTTCTAAGCCTCGCAGCTTGGGTAGTGCTTTCGATGTCCGAGCAGAAGGAGTTCCATGAGGAGCGCTTCGCTTTTCGGATGGCCTTTTTGTAGGAGGCCAATGGAGGTCATTGCTAGTTTGCCCACTAGCTCGTCGGGGGGTTCTGGCCTTTCGTAGGCCATGTAGGACGACAGTACCCGGATGGAGGTCGTCTCTGACTCCACGTAGGCTGCCGCATTGTCCGCGTCGCTGTAATTATGGAGCAAGAAAATGCTGAGGTGCTTTTTAGCTAAGATGCAGGCTCTGACTTTACCTTCAGTGTTAGCTACTAGTAGCTTGTACTCCCTAGTCGCTAGTCCAGAAACCCTTCCTCCTGCTATCCATGGTTCCTGGACTAGGACTACGTCGGCTCCATCCTAGGCCAGATGGAGCAGTAGGGCAGCTGAGGCTGCCTTACAATGGTGGAGGTTTATCTGCAGAATCCGTAAGGACATCTGACAGGTTACCCTCCACCATTGTGACCTCCGCCTCTTCGTCGTCGGAGATGTGTTCGTCGATAACTCGACTCGCGGCCATTCTGCGCAGCAGCGACGCATCGGTGCTGTAGCCGTCCTCTATATCTGAGGCTTCTATCTCGGAGGCCAGTTCCTCCTGAGTAGAGGCTGTTTTTGCTCCGTCGCTCGAGTCTGACTTATAGACTTTTACGGTCACGGAGCTGAAACCAAAGTTTAGTTCCCCGTGAGCAGCCTCTATGGGAGCTAGACTTTCTTTATTATTAATGAGGACCGCCTGGTTCGTTGGCCCTTCCATCTCCTCCACCTTCGCCACACGCCAGTCCGTCGTGGGAAGATGCGGTTTGCATCTTTGTAGCATTGTGAGAATCTGGCCCGGTTCCTTTATGGAGGCCGGGATCCAGATCCTTGCACTTGGTCTACTAGGGACGTCCCGCCAGCTCAGCGCAACAAGCTTGGCGCCCTCGTAGACTTCTTCAAGCTGCCCTACCGCAGCCTTGTAAAGCTCTGCTGACCTCTCGTCGTCGCAGGCTATAACTTTCACGCAGCCTTGGAACCACCACACGTCTTTGCAGACAGGAGGGGGGACTGGTTCCTTGGCCAGGAGCTCGAAACATTTCGCGGCCAGGGCTGCTTCCACCCATCTCCACTTATCCCTGGGGATTTTGCCGTCGGGGTTACCCCTGTCAATAACCCCTAGCAGGATGCGACTTTTCGCGATCTCTGCGAAGGACCTCTTCGGCTGTGTGCGCAGTCGCTTTGCCGTTGGTCCTCCCGGCGCGTCCTGGGACCTTTCCCTCTTGGGATGTGGTTTTGGCTTCTTTTTTGGAGCTGGCGGTGTCGGCGTCTTGCCATATTGAGGAAGGACTCCTTTGGCCCATTCCACCTTCTTGAGCCTTCCACTCTGCGGAAGTCTTCTCCGACTTGGCTCTGCCGTGGCTGCGCAGGATCTGCCCCGCCGTTCTTTTCTCGGCATAGGTATGCCTAATTTGACCAGGCTTGTTGACCGCTTCAGGTTCGCTGCCCTTTACCGCACCTGAAGGCGGCATCATGGCACTTGGGCCGGGAAATGCCGTCATGGTGGCGGTAGTGGGTGGCTTGCCTTTGGCCACCCCAGATTTGGGGAGAGGTCCGCCCGGACCCTGCCGAGCTAGCTTGGTCGGACGGGAGGGCTCACTCGCCATCTGCACCGCCGTCGACTTTTGGCCAGACTCACTTGTCAATGCCAGTTTTTCGGGTTTTTTGGGAGATCCCGACTGCTTCATTGTTTTTTTTCTATGTGTGAGTGTATTTTGCTCCATAGTTTGTTCCCACGAGTTGCGGAGAAGGGACGGTCCACCCGGGCGGAGATCCGCTATCCGCATCCTGCGACCCGTTCGGTAGCCCTAAACTAGGCATCCTAGAAGTCATCCCACAAACTCCTCGGACCGAAGTATCTTGGTTAACTATTATTGAAATAATTAATAAGTTTTCTTAGTTTGTTTTTAGGCCATCAGGATAGAACTTTATTGCTTGAAAACTCGTAGCTGCGCTTCCTAAAAAAAAAGATCAGCAGCGATCAGTAGCGGCTAGGTTCATATATATATATTTATATGCTCGTATATAAGGCTGGTGGCACCGGGAGCGCAAGGGTGTAGGATGGCTCGCTTGTGTGCGTTGTCAAGTCATGAGAATTTGCTGACCATTGCACTTCCCATAAGAGGGACTTTAAGGCATATATGTGTGATCATATATCCTCTGTCTATTTGTCCAGGAATTTGTGTTTATGTAACTATCCTATAGCACAATATTGTTATTGATACAGTGGGTGCTTGCTATAATGACGCTACTCCAATGCTCACCACTCTCAGAGCAAACACGAACGACCGCAGTGAGTTTGTTTTAATTTTATTTCCAAGTCAAATCTATTTATTAAACCATGACTCGATTTAACACTGGTATGCCAACAGTTACTCAACATCGTATACCATTGGAGAGTGCTGGAAAAGCACTTCTTCTCTGGCCATAGAAACACATCTTCTTTTTAAAAAACCGAAGCCAGACATTTTTCGAAACCCCAGAAAAACCAACTGGGTAAAATATTTTCTAATCCTAACGGACAGCATCCTAAACCGTACCCTCAAACTCGGGGAAGTCTTGAAACATGCAAACTCTGATGCATGAATTCGCTCAAGTTTCCAATAATGTGTTAAAAAAGGCATGGGAAAAACCACACCGAAAATAGCATTCCTGACAGAGCTAGCAACCCTTCGAACGGCATGAAGACTTGGTTCACTCGGTTCAATTGATCGAAAGCTGCGAATTTCGGTGACCGCAAAGGCCTCTGGATCTACAAAACCATCCGAAAAGCGAAGCACTCCACATGGGACTCTTTCTTCTTGGACATAGAAAACCCAGCTCTTGCGGATAGGCTTAAGATGATTCTATTCCAATTAGCCACGACCCTATCTCAAAAAAGAAGCCATATCTCTAAATAATTGGTGTGGGAACCGGCACTGGAAGGGAACCAACGGGATCCAGGCAACGACGCGGCACCGGCAGAGAAAGAGAGGAATGATCAACAAGGCGGCACTCGAGAGTGAAGCGACAACGACGGAAGACACACTGCGGGCGAAGTGACCGCGACTCATTATTATTATTGGAAAGACAATTAATAAAGACAATAACTATAAAAAAGTAAACCCGAAGTTGCCTACTAATTTTGGGTAAGGTAGTGGGTCAATACATTGGCGACGAGTGATAAAAAAAAAAGTAAGAAATTAAAAAAAAATTCGACTTAGTAAGGCATTAAGTGCATTGAAAAAAAAGTGGTCGTCTATACACGTGCAATGCTCAATGGGCTAGAAAACAATCTATGCATATAAAAAAAAATTGAAATGAGATAAAATAACTAGTAAAATAAGAGATAGTAAATTGATCTTCTTAATTCATATTTAAAAAAAAAGAAAAGAAGAAGAAAGAACAGAAAATAATTGTATAATAATTTGCGCAGAGTCCAAAACGAACAAACACACAAACGCGCATATATACTCATATGTATGTATGCAGTGAAAACACGCATAGAGCACTGAAAATTAGCTGCGTAAAGAGAATACTCTTTACAAGCGGAAGGCCGAGTACAGATTGCAAACTCTTAAAAGATGCATAATTGCAATAGACGAACGGAATAGATTGCTTTAACAAAAAAAAAATTATTTGTAAAGATTTCAGAAAAAAAGCAAAAAAAAAAAAAAGCAACAAAAAAATATACAAAAAAAATTTTCCTTCTTCTTTCCAGATCGCGTATAAAATGGGAGATATGGCCATTAAGCCTTTTTTGTGCGAGGCGATGGATAAAGCGATCCTCAGGAACGAATGGAAGAAGTGTCTGAGGGCTTTCACAATATATCTCCAGGTGGAGGGAATTAGTGACACTAGGCAAAAGAGGAGGAAAATCCTTCTCTTGGGAGGTGTCCAACTGCAGTCGGTGGCGTACTCCTTACCGGGCGCCCTTATTGACGATGGAGGTGAGATCGACATCTACGCGGTTCTCGTTGAAAGTTTAGGATAATACTTCTCACCCAAGCAAAACTCAACGTTTGAGAGGCACTTATTCAGAAGCCTAACACCCTCTTAAAATGGAAGTTTCTCGGACTTCGTACTATAACTACGTCAACAAATAAGTAAATGTTTGATCTTAAGGATAAGATCATAGACGCCTGGGCACCGTTGAAATTAAAGAAAAAGTTTCTGGGAAAGGAGCATTCACTGGATGAAGTGATCGAACCATCCCAGGTGGAGGACAGATTGATAAGGCGTCGAAAGAAATGACGTCAAGGCCTGGTGATGGCCTCATTTCTAAAATCTCAAATCAAAACTTCAAGCCATGCCGAACGGAATGCCCGACATGTGGTAAATTCGCCATGTTTCAAAATATCTAGTGAAATATCTAGTAGGCGGCCGGAACATCCGACTGATCATTGATTCAGGTTCCAAGTTTAATCTTCTCAATCACGCAGACTGGTCTCGATTGAAAAGAGAAAAAATTTTCAACGAGCGATTCAAGTCCGAAAAACAGTTCCGAGAATACGCCTCTGATAAATTGCTACAAGTAATTTGTATTTTTGAGGCTCCAATATCAACCAGGTTAAACCAGGGGCTGAAATATTTGCTACATTATACGTAATCGAAAATGGAAGACAATCCTTACTGAGCAGAGACACAGCAGTGGAGCTAAAAGTCCGTCGGTTGGGAAGGAACATTAACCAAGTAAAAGAAATAATACCATTTCCAAAATGGAAAGGCATAGAGGTGAAGCTTTTAATAGACGATTCTGTGAGACCAGTCCAGCAGCTTCTGAGACGAATTCCCGTGGCACTTGAGGATAGGGTTATGGATAAACTGAAAGAAGCCCTGAGTCGCGACATAATTGAGCCAGTTACTGCCCCGAGCTCCTGGATATCTCGTTCTCGCATTTAAGGAGAATGGGGACATAGGTGTGTGTGTTGACATGCGACAGGCGACATTTTAAGGGAGAACTACCCTCTGCCCACATTCGATTCATTCATGACCAGGCTTAAAGAAGCCAAGTTTTTCGTTCGCCTTGATTTGAAGGACGCATACCATCAACTGGCCCTGGACAAAGCGAGCAGGAAGTGTTAAATAAGCACAAATGCGTTTAGAATACGGATAAGCTAAAGTTCCTGGGTCATATCCTATCCGCAAAGGGGATAGAGGTTGACCCCGAGAAAATCGATACCATACGTTCCTTTAGAGCCCGCAAGAGCCAAGAGGAAACGCGAAGTTTTCTTTGGTCTAGTAACCTATGTGGGGAAATTCATTCCAGATCTGGCACACCTTACGGATACCTTAAGGAAATTGCTCAAGACCGAAAATAAATTCACATGGGGCGAAACGGAGAGGATGGCTTTCAGCAACTTAAAGGATCAGCTTGCTGAGGTACCTAGGCTGGCATATTTTAATCCCATAGAACTCGGGTAATTGCAGACGCCAGTCTCGTAGCCCTTGGCGCTGTTCTGTTGCAGTTCACGGATAAAAGTGACCCGCTAATAATTTCTTTTCTAGCAAGGCTTTGTCGGAGGTGGAAACACGATACACACGAACTGAGAAGGAGAGTCTTGCCCTGGTTTGGGCTGTGGAAAAATTCTATTACTACCTGGCCGGACTGCATTTCGAACTGGTGACGAACCACAAGCCCCTGGAGGCAATCTTTAAGCCAACTTCAAAGCCCCCAGCTCGCATCAAAAGGTGGCTTTTGCGGCTGCAGTCATACAAGTTCACCGTTATCTACAAAGCTGGGAAAGAAAAGATTTCGGATGCCCT
Source organism: Drosophila monieri (assembly GCA_035047585.1). Taxonomy (NCBI): domain Eukaryota; kingdom Metazoa; phylum Arthropoda; class Insecta; order Diptera; family Drosophilidae; genus Drosophila; species Drosophila monieri. The sequence continues at coordinate 1,943,147 of JAWNPJ010000052.1, forward strand.
TTCACGACTCTGCCAACTATCCTCAGCGAATTAGTAGTAGTTCCAACACCATTAAGAGCACAAACGCTAGAATTAGCACATGAGGGCTACCCTGGAGAAACAGCAATGAAGCGCCGTCTGAGGTCAAAGGTGTGGTGGCCACAAATGGACCGAGACGTGCAAAAATTTGTCAAAGCCGGTCGGGATTGTTGCCTGGTATCTCAAGCGCCTCGCCCACTCTTTATGAACAGACACCTTTTCCCTAATGGGCCGTGGATCTGGGTAGCATCCGACCTTCTAGACCCTCTACCCCATGGCAAGTACATCCTGGTCTTCATAAACTATTTTTCTCGCTACATGGAATACAAGTTTCTTAAGTCCATCTCGTCAGCAGGTTTGATTGAAGTCATGAAAGAAATTTTCTGTAGGTTAGGATATCCAATATTTTTGAAAACAGACAATGGTAGACAATATGTTAGTCAGGAATTCGTCGGCTATTGTAATGCATGTGTCATAATACAAGTTGAGGCCCCACCTTACTGGTCACAGGCGAATGGAGAAGTAGAGAACATGAACAGGTCTTTAGTTAAACGACTAAAAATTGCGTACGCTGACGGAAAGAACTATAAGGAAAAAATTCAGAGCTTCGTTCTTATGTATAACGTTACTCCAGATGGATCGAGACTTGGTGGGAAAAGCGACATCAAGGTGGGTGACAAGGTTTTCCAGAAGAACGTTGTATTTCCAAACAAGCTCACTCCTACCTTCGATAATACTGAATATACCGTAGTGGAAAAGCACAGGAATAGAGCGTGATGGTAGAAAGCTAACAAGGAATATCGGACACCTGAAGAAAGTTCCCGAAATGGCCGCCAGGCCTAAGTCACCCCAGACGCCTGAGGAAGGCGCTAGTTCAATCACTTTTCAAGCAGATGCGACTTCGGGACCTCAACTTAACAAGCCGAATCCGGCGACCGGACCAAGCACCCCAGCCACCCCTGAAGTTGAAACTCGTTAATAAAGGAGGGATGTGGGAACCGGCACTGGAAGGAAACCAACGGGATCCAGGCAGCGACGCGGCACCGGCAGAGAAAGAGAGGAATGATCAACAGGGCGGCACTCGAGAGTGAAGCGACAACAAGGGAACACACACTGCGGGCGAAGTGACCGCGACGCATTATTATTATTAGAAAGACAATTAATAAAGACAATAACTATTATAAAGTAAACCCGAAGTTGCCTACTAATTTATGGTAAGGTAGTGGGACATTACAATTGGCTAGTTTTTTTGTTCTTGAGTCTGATATTTTTACCGGCTTAGAATGTCGGTGTCATCATCGAACTTGGAAGAAGTTAGACACTCCTTCGTGGGGATCTCAGCTGTGTTGAGAACAAAAATGAGGGACCAAGGGCACTACCTTGGGGAACTTCTGCTTCTATAGTATAGTTCGCATATGTTTCATTTTTCAGAGTAGTAGAAAAGTCTTCTTATATCGTTGCAGTGCTCACAAAAAGCCATTTAAGAGCAGTTATGCAGTTTTATTATTATAGCTATCATAGAAGTTAACACCCACTATCTAAGCGTTACTCCATCATCATCATCGTGCCGGTTAACTGCCCGCACCTGACCCCGAGAGAAGTAGCAGAATCGCCTGGCGAAAATGCAGCAGTTAGCGCTTACTGCCCAAAGGAGTCACCGGACTCAAATTTCACTGCACCGGCAACGACGGCACGAGGCGCTGGCGGTGCGAGTCCCACGGATGGGCTGAATCGGACGACTGGAGAGCACCGGAGCACATAGATATAGTTAGTCTTAATTTGGCCGCACAGTCAACCAGAACATAATTTTACGTTCTCATAATTGTCAAATCATATTAAATTTACTCCAAACTAAAAGGCAAAATAATTGTTAAGTAAATCGAAAGAAAGGAAACCTCATCGTCTTATAACTGGATACCGGGGAGGAAGACACCGTACCTATGCAGTCATTTGGAATATTCCTCAGGTGAGGGGGCATATGGCAGTCATGAAGGACGAAGTCCTTAACTGGCGCCGAGCAGTCCATTTCCTTCAAGGACATGGAGCCCGATAAGTAAAGTTATTATAAAATTTTAACATAATGAAATGAAACGAAATGAGGGTGATGAGGGAATTGTTTTGTGTATGCAAAAAATAAAAAATTTTAATGGTGCCATTAGAAGATATTTTCACCTTAAATTAAATTTAAATTTAAAAAAAAACCTAAATTTGTCACCTTAAACTAAATTAAAATGTTTTTGACCCAAATGACTCAAGGCGGCATTGTACATCTCGAGTATCGAAGTAATTCCTCGACTACCGACTGTGGCGGTTTGCCGACGGCATATCCGCGTGTGAAAAAAGTTGTGAAGTTCCGTGCAGGCAGAAGAGACACAAACCAATTACACACTGCGACGGCTTGCTGACGGCAAATTTGCGAGTGCATCCAATTTGGTAATAATTGCGATTAACCTTTGTTTTTCCAAGACAAACAAACACTGCCGGCGGTTTGTCAGTGTCATTATCCGCAAGTGAAAATTTTTTTTTGTAACTCAATAAAAGATAACTGCTGCGGCAATTAATTGCGAGCGGCAAAGGAACAACAATAATAAAAATTATAAAAGATGGTGTTTGGCAGTCTACTAGAAACGCTGAGAGGCGCGGAATACGCCCGAAAAAGCCGCCTAGTATATATATCTATATATCTATATATCTACCACCTTTATGTCGGCTTTTGTTTTGGCTTTGATGTAAGCCGAGATATCAATCTCCGAAGTATCAGGGGCAAGCCGTGAAACAAATATATGTTTCGATGGCGGGATCACCTGCAAGGGTTTTGGTGCCGCCGTAACCAATACGGCAGCATCAGTGCGTACCGGTGGTCCGGACGCTTGATTGCCCTGTTCGGTGACTCTTAAGGGGGTTTGTATTATTGGGTCTGGTGGTATCACTTGAAGCGATGCCACAGATTATATATTATTCCCCCTCCTACTCTGTTATTTAGTTTGGAGCCGTCAGTGTAGAAGCAAATTGCGTTCTATGGGCCTGGTATTTGGTCTCCCCATTCCTCTCTGTTAGGAATGAGGGCTTGGAAAGGTGTTTGTGTGTACTCCCTTGGAGTACAGTAGTCTGTACTGCTTGGAATGAGAGGATCGTTCAGCAGAATGGTGGAGTGGCCCTTATTAAGGAGGCTCCATTGCTGAGTTTCCCTAAGCCTAATTGCCGATACTTTCGCTTGTTCTATTCCATCTCGTCCTGGATTTTGTAGGCTAAGTATGGCTTTTAGTGCTTCGTTGGGTGTGGATCTTAGTGCACCGCTGATGCATAGTGCTGCTGATCGCTGGATTTTTTCCAGCTTTTTAAGTGTGCTTTTGTTTTTGAGGGCTGGCCACCATACCAGAACTCCGTAAAGTAGTATGGGTCTGACTATGGCAGTGTAGATCCAGCTTACTATATTAGGGGACATGCCCCATTTGTTTCCTATAGCTTTTTTGCAGGTAAAAAGGGCTGTAGCAGCCTTTTTTGACCTTTCTTCTACGTTAGAGTTCCAGGTTAGCTTCCTATCCAAAATTACCCCTAGGTATTTGGCGCTGCTGCTAAAGGAGAGCCTTTGGTTGTTTAGTCTTGGTGGGACGACGGGTGGGAGTTTGTATTTCCTGCTGAAGAGGACTAGCTCCGTTTTCTGCGCATTTACTCCTAGGCCATTACTGCTTGTTCATTCGGCTAGGGTTTGCAACTTCTCGCTCATGAGATCGCAGAGGAGGGTATTTACCTGTGAACAGGATTGCGACGTCGTCTGCGTACGCCACTATCCTGCAGCCTCCTTCTTCCATCTTGCATAGAATTGAGTTGACTGCTATGTTCCATAGGAGAGGAGATAGGACCCCGCCTTGCGGTGTGCCTCTATTGACGGCCTTTGATAGGGAAGATGTTCCTAGAGAGGACGTCACTGTTCTGCGTGTTAACAGCTGGTCAATGAGTCCTATCACCAACACCAATGAGGTGTTCATCTACCCCCAGAATTCTTAGTGAGCTAGTTATGGTGTTTGGGAGAACATTATTGAAGGTCCCTTCTATGTCAAAGAAGGCTAGTAGGGCGTATTCCTTCTGAAGGAAAGCTTTCTCTATTCTGTATTTGAGCGCGTGGAGGGCAGTCTCGGTAGATTTACCCTTTTTGTATGCATGCTGTGCATTGAAGATGTGGGTGGGATTTAGAGTTGACATAAGGTGTAGTCCTATGACTCATTCTACCGTCGTGAGCAGGAAGGATGATAGACTTATTGGTCTAAAATCTATAGGGGTCGTATGTGATGGTTTGCCCGCTTTGGGTATGAATACTATTCGCGATTTAAGCCATTTTCGTGGAATTTCGTCTAGCGCGAGGGATCTGTTAAAGATGTTTTGGAGCCAGTTGATGGCAATGTCTCCCGCTTGTTGGATTTGTGCCGGTATTATCTCATCAGGACCGGCCGATTTATAGGGGTTGAAACTGTGAATTGCCCAGTGTAGGGTTTTCTGGTCAATATCGAGTTTGAAGTTTGTGTGGGTGACATTACTGTTTGTGGTCCCTGCTAGTACCGGGGTACAGCCCGGAAAATGGGTTTCTAGGAGTGCATCTAGTGATTCCTCGCTAGTGTTAGTCCAAGTTCCATCTTCTTTTTTAAGATAGCCTAGAGTAGTGGCTGTTTGGGATAGAATTTTTCTAAGCCTCGCAGCTTGGGTAGTGCTTTCGATGTCCGAGCAGAAGGAGTTCCATGAGGAGCGCTTCGCTTTTCGGATGGCCTTTTTGTAGGAGGCCAATGGAGGTCATTGCTAGTTTGCCCACTAGCTCGTCGGGGGGTTCTGGCCTTTCGTAGGCCATGTAGGACGACAGTACCCGGATGGAGGTCGTCTCTGACTCCACGTAGGCTGCCGCATTGTCCGCGTCGCTGTAATTATGGAGCAAGAAAATGCTGAGGTGCTTTTTAGCTAAGATGCAGGCTCTGACTTTACCTTCAGTGTTAGCTACTAGTAGCTTGTACTCCCTAGTCGCTAGTCCAGAAACCCTTCCTCCTGCTATCCATGGTTCCTGGACTAGGACTACGTCGGCTCCATCCTAGGCCAGATGGAGCAGTAGGGCAGCTGAGGCTGCCTTACAATGGTGGAGGTTTATCTGCAGAATCCGTAAGGACATCTGACAGGTTACCCTCCACCATTGTGACCTCCGCCTCTTCGTCGTCGGAGATGTGTTCGTCGATAACTCGACTCGCGGCCATTCTGCGCAGCAGCGACGCATCGGTGCTGTAGCCGTCCTCTATATCTGAGGCTTCTATCTCGGAGGCCAGTTCTTCCTGAGTAGAGGCTGTTTTTGCTCCGTCGCTCGAGTCTGACTTATAGACTTTTACGGTCACGGAGCTGAAACCAAAGTTTAGTTCCCCGTGAGCAGCCTCTATGGGAGCTAGACTTTCTTTATTAATAATGGTTCTTTCCGTTGGTCCTCCCGGCGCGTCCTGGGACCTTTCCCTCTTGGGATGTGGTTTTGGCTTCTTTTTTGGAGCTGGCGGTGTCGGCGTCTTGCCATATTGAGGAAGGACTCCTTTGGCCCATTCCACCTTCTTGAGCCACTCTGCGGAAGTCTTCTCCGACTTGGCTCTGCCGTGGCTGCGCAGGATCTGCCCCGCCGTTCTTTTCTCGGCATAGGTATGCCTAATTTGACCAGGCTTGTTGACCGCTTCAGGTTCGCTGCCCTTTACCGCACCTGAAGGCGGCATCATGGCACTTGGGCCGGGAAATGCCGTCATGGTGGCGGTAGTGGGTGGCTTGCCTTTGGCCACCCCAGATTTGGGGAGAGGTCCGCCCGGACCCTGCCGAGCTAGCTTGGTCGGACGGGAGGGCTCACTCGCCATCTGCACCGCCGTCGACTTTTGGCCAGACTCACTTGTCAATGCCAGTTTTTCGGGTTTTTTGGGAGATCCCGACTGCTTCATTGTTTTTTTTCTATTTGTTATTGTATTTTGCTCCATAGTTTGTTCCCACGAGTTGCGGAGAAGGGACGGTCCACCCGGGCGGAGATCCGCTATCCGCATCCTGCGACCCGTTCGGTAGCCCTAAACTAGGCATCCTAGAAGTCATCCCACAAACTCCTCGGACCGAAGTATCTTGGTTAACTATTATTGAAATAATTAATAAGTTTTCTTAGTTTGTTTTTAGGCCATCAGGCTAGAACTTTATTGCTTGAAAACTCGTAGCTGCGCTTCCTAAAAAAAAAAGATCAGCAGCGATCAGTAGCGGCTAGGTTCATATATATATATTTATATGCTCGTATATAAGGCTGGTGGCACCGGGAGCGCAAGGGTGTAGGATGGCTCGCTTGTGTGCGTTGTCAAGTCATGAGAATTTGCTGACCATTGCACTTCCCATAAGAGGGACTTTAAGGCATATATGTGTGATCATATATCCTCTGTCTATTTGTCCAGGAATTTGTGTTTATGTAACTATCCTATAGCACAATATTGTTATTGATACAGTGGGTGCTTGCTATAATGACGCTACTCCAATGCTCACCACTCTCAGAGCAAACACGAACGACCGCAGTGAGTTTGTTTTAATTTTATTTCCAAGTCAAATCTATTTATTAAACCATGACTCGATTTAACACTGGTATGCCAACAGTTACTCAACATCGTATACCATTGGAGAGTGCTGGAAAAGCACTTCTTTCTGGCCATAGAAATACACATCTTCTTTTTAAAAAACCGAAGCCAGACATTTTTCGAAACCCCAGAAAAACCAACTGGGTAAAATATTTTTAATCCTAACGGACAGCATCCTAAACCGTACCCTCAAACTCGGGGAAGTCTTGAAACATGCAAACTCTGATGCATGAATTCACTCAAGTTTCCAATAATGTGTTAAAAAAGGCATGGGAAAAACCACACCGAAAATAGCATTCCTGACAGAGCTAGCAACCCTTCGAACGGCATGAAGACTTGGTTCACTCGGTTCAATTGATCGAAAGCTGCGAATTTCGGTGACCGCAAAGGCCTCTGGATCTACAAAACCATCCGAAAAGCGAAGCACTCCACATGGGACTCTTTGATGATTTTTTTGATGTGCTTCTTGGACATAGAAAACCCAGCTCTTGCGGATGGGCTTAAGATGATTCTATTCCAATTAGCCACGACCCTATCTCAAAAAAGAAGCCATATCTCTAAATAATTGGTGTGGGAACCGGCACTGGAAGGGAACCAACGGGATCCAGGCAACGACGCGGCACCGGCAGAGAAAGAGAGGAATGATCAGCAAGGCGGCACTGAGAGTGAAGCGACAACGACGGAAGACACACTGCGGGCGAAGTGACCGCGACTCATTATTATTATTGGAAAGACAATTAATAAAGACAATAACTATAAAAAAGTAAGCCCGAAGTTGCCTACTAATTTTGGGTAAGGTAGTGGGTCAATACATTGGCGACGAGTGATAAAAAAAAAGTAAGAAATTAAAAAAAATTCGACTTAGTAAGGCATTAAGTGCATTGAAAAAAAGTGGTCGTCTATACACGTGCAATGCTCAATGGGCTAGAAAACAATCTATGCATATAAAAAAAAATTGAAATGTATCTCATTTATAACAAGTAAAATAAGAGATAGTAAATTGATCTTCTTAATTCATATTTAAAAAAAAAGAAAAGAAGAAGAAAGAACAGAAAATAATTGTATAATAATTTGCGCAGAGTCCAAAACGAACAAACACACAAACGCGCATATATACTCATATGTATGTATGCAGTGAAAACACGCATAGAGCACTGAAAATTAGCTGCGTAAAGAGAATACTCTTTACAAGCGGAAGGCCGAGTACAGATTGCAAGCTCTTAAAAGATGCATAATTGCAATAGACGAACGGAATAGATTGCTTTAACAAAAAAAAAATTATTTGTGAAGATTTCAGAAAAAAGAAGCAAAAAAAAAAAAAAAAAAAGCAACAAAAAAAATATACAAAAAAAATTTTCCTTCTTCTTTCCAGATCGCGTATAAAATGGGAGATATGGCCATTAAGCCTTTTTTGTGCGAGGCGATGGATAAAGCGATCCTCAGGAACGAATGGGAGAAGTGTCTGAGGGCTTTCACAATATATCTCCAGGTGGAGGGAATTAGTGACACTAGGCAAAAGAGGAGGAAAATCCTTCTCTTGGGAGGTGTCCAACTGCAGTCGGTGGCGTACTCCTTACCGGTCGCCCTTATTGACGATGGAGGTGAGATCGACATCTACGCGGTTCTCGTTGAAAGTTTAGGAAAATACTTCTCGCCCAAGCAAAACTCAACGTTTAGGAGGCACTTATTCAAGAAGCCTAACACCCTCTTAAAATGGAAGTTTCTCGGACTACGTACTCTATCCACGTCAACAAATAAGTAAATGTTTGATCTTAAGGGTCAGATCATAGACGCCTGGGCACCGTTGGAATTAAAGAAAAAGTTTCTGGGAAGTGGGCATTCACTGGATGTTTTTTTTTTTTTTTTTTTTTTTTTTTTTTTTTTTTGAAGGCGTCGAAAGCTTCAATGACGTCAAGGCCTGGTGATGGCCTCATTTCTAAAATCTCAAATCAAAACTTCAAGCCATGCCGTTCGTTTTGTTTTTTTTTTCGGCCATTCGCCATGTTTCAAAATATCTAGTGAAATATCTAGTAGGCGGCCGGAACATCCGACTGATCATTGATTCAGGCTCCAAGTTTAATCTCCGTTTGGGTTTTTTTTTTTTTTTTTTTTCAAGAGAATAATCTTCTTCGAGTTTTTTAATTCTTTTTTTCTTTTCCGAGAATACGCCTCTGATAAATTGCTACAAGTAATTTGTATTTTTGAG
>JAWNPJ010000053.1:0-22373 GCA_035047585.1 Drosophila monieri
AGATGAAGAACCAAAATAATAAACGATCTTACACCCCCAGGTTGCATTGGGGCGTTTTTGGCCCACCCTACCATGGCCTATACTTCCGACTATCATATTTCCTAGGCCCCTATTTTCTTGCAAGCTTTTACGGCGGCTTCTTGATCATCATGGAGAACAGGGTTAATTATTCATACATTATTTGGTTAAACATGGTTTATTAACAATTAACAAGAATGGAAAGCTAACTTCGGGCGGAGCCGAAGTTGATATACCCTTGCAGATATGTGGCAGCTTATATTATTAGATATATATCGGATCTTATATAGTCGGCCGATCCTTTTAAAACTCGGCAGATCAAATTAGTTTGCCGAAAGTAGAATCCATACAAAGTCCCAGTCTTCTAACTTAAAAAACAACAGAGATATGACATTTCCGATCAATCAGTTATATGGCAGCTATAGGATATAGTTGACCGATCCTTATGAAATTTGGCAGATCGAATAAGTCTGCTAAAAGAAGAGTCCACAGCAAGTCCCAACCTTATAACTTTAAAAACAACAGAGATATGGCATTTCCGATCAATCAGTTATATGGCAGCTATAGGATATAGTCGGCCGATCCTTATGATATTTGGCAGATCGAATAAGTCTACCAAAAGAGGAATCCGTAGCAAGTCCTATCCTTCTAACTTTAAAAACACCAAAGTTATGGCATTTCCGATCAATCAGTTATATGGCAGCTATAGGATATAGTCGGCCGATCCTTATGAAATTTGGCAGATCGAATAAGTCTGCTAAAAGAGGAGTCCACAGCAAGTCCCATCTTTCTAACTTGAAAAACAACGAAGTTATGGCATTTCCGATCAATCAGTTATATGGCAGCTATAGGATATAGTTGACCGATCCCGGCCGTTCCGACTTATATACTGCCTGCAAAGGAAAGAAGGATGTGTGCAAAGTTTGAAGTCGATAGCTTTAAAACTGAGAGACTAGTTTGCGACAGACAGACAGACAGACGGACAGACGGACAGACGGACATGCTTATATCGACTCAGGAGGTGATCCTGATCAAGATCCTTTATAGGGTCCTGATCCTTTATAGGGTCGGAGATGTCTCCTTCACTGCGTTGCACACTTTTGACCAAAATTATAATACCCTCTGCAAGGGTATAAAAATACGAACTATCTTAAGATATGTGTGTATATGTGTGCGTGTTTTGTTATTCATATATGTAAATTTTATAAATCAGTGGAATACCGAGAAATCGTTTTAATAAATATGAACAGAACATTTCGTTACAAATAAACAATTAATAGTTTTTATCGATAATAGATTTACGAAAATTCTTCAAACTGAATTTCAGAAGAGAACAAGGAAAATGTATATGTAAATAGAATTTTAACTTTGATTGAGATTACTTTTAAATTTTAAACTGTACTTTACTTTACGTTAATTGAATATCATTCTGTGTTTTTACTAATGAAATGGTATAAAGACTAGAGAGTCTGCAGAACAGCTGATGCATATAAACATAGTTTTGTTGTTGTGCCAACACTCACCAAAACATTATTTAGCGTAATCGCTCACCTGCTGATCCACGATGAAAGCGCTTCCATGAGTGTTGCAGCTGAAAACTTAGGCGTAAGGGAATAGCACAAAAACAAATCTTAAGATTATCTTGCTTATAAAATATGCACTCTCCGTTTACATTATTCTTAGCAGCTCTTCATCTATTAGATCTCTTCTACGATGGTAGATGTAGGCTAATTCTCTGTTTACAAATTCTCATATAATGCTCATTGAATTATTCATTGGTATTTATGCGATCTTATAATATAATTTCTTCTCTTAATATTCTACATGAGAGCTTTTACTTTTACTTGACCTTGCAAGAATTTTATCTTATACACACTTCTTGACAGATACTAAGTTGAGTTTTTATAATCGAATTTAGCTAACACTTAATTACAATCTTTGTTCACTTCTTGGTATTCAAAATTCCAGTATTTCTTCCATTTTTTTGATTCTTTTCTATTTTTTCTAAAGCATGTGTTTTAATGTATGTTTATATTTCATAGTTTTATGCAGCACTGAGAGAAATTTTTAGCAATTCAATTTTACATAACATTATTTATAAAACTATTTAATTGATTTTAAACGTAGAACTAGTCATAATTTGGTTCAATAAAAACTGTCAGAAAATTTTTATATAATATTTTTATTCTTTTAAAATTTTTTTTTTATATTTTTTTTTTTTTTTGTGTTTTTTTTGTTTTTTTTTGTTGTTGTTATCTGTGGGGGGGGTTTATTTTTTGGGAGGTGTGGGGGGGGGGGGAAAATCCGTCGCCGTAGTAAATATATTTTTTTTTTTTTGTTTTTTTTTTTTTGTTTTATTTTTTATTTTTAATTTTGTTTGTTTTTTTATTTGATTTTTTGTTTTTTGTTGTTTGGGGGGGGGGGTTTTTGTGTGGGAAGGTGGAGGGGGACTCTGAGAAGTATAATTTTTATTGATGTTAATTTTTTTTATTTTGTGTTTTTTTTTTTATATGTATACTTTACTTTATTTGATTGTGTTTTTATACCCTTGCAGAGGGTATTATAATTTTGGTCAAAAGTGTGCAACGCAGTGAAGGAGACATCTCCGACCCTATAAAGTATATATATTCTTGATCAGGATCACCTCCTGAGTCGATATAAGCATTCCGTCTGTCCGTCTGTCCGTCTGTCCGTCTGTCTGTCTGTTTCTACGCAAACTAGTCTCTCAGTTTTAAAGCTATCGACTTCAAACTTTGCACACATCCTTCTTTCCTTTGCAGGCAGTATATAAGTCGGAACGGCCGGGATCGGTCAACTATATCCTATAGCTGCCATATAACTGATTGATCGGAAATGCCATAACTTTGTTGTTTTTAAAGTTAGAAGGATGGGACTTGCTGTGGACTCCTCTTTTAGCATACTTATTCGATCTGCCAAATTTCATAAGGATCGGCCGACTATATCCTATAGCTGCCATATAACTGATTGATCCGAAATGCCATAACTTCGTTTTTTTTAAAGTTAGAAGGATGGGACTTGCTGTGGACTCCTCTTTTAGCATACTTATTCGATCTGCCAAATTTCATAAGGATCGGCCGACTATATCCTATAGCTTCCATATAACTGATTGATCGGAAATGCCATAACTTCGTTGATTTTTAAGTTAGGAGGATGGGACTTGCTGTGGATTCTACTTTCGGCAAACTAATTTGATCTGCCGAGTTTTATAAGGATCGGCCGACTATATAAGATCCGATATATATCTAATAATATAAGCTGCCACATATCTGCAAGGGTATATCAACTTCGGCTCCGCCCGAAGTTAGCTTTCCATTCTTGTTATGTATGTTTATATTTCATAGTTTTATGCAGCACTGAGAGAAATTTTTAGCAATTCAATTTTACATAACATTATTTATAAAACTATTTAATTGATTTTAAACGTAGAACTAGTCATAATTTCGTCACATAACAAACTGTGAGAAAATTTTTAATATGATATTTCTAATCTTTTAAAACTTTACTTTAACATTTTAATTTTAATTCATGCTTTTCTTGTTTTTCTTTGTTGTTTTTAAACTTTAATTTTATCTATTTATTCTTGATGCTGCTGACGGCTCCTGATGGGCCGCACTAAGACTCCTGAATCCACTTTTCCAATGTTTCCCTTTTCCTAGTGTATTGAGGGAACGGCGCTTGACTCGGCGTTCGAGCTGGACTTGGGAACACCGACAATTTGGAGGGGCAGGCTCTAACTTTTTGTAGGCCGCCTAAATGTGAAAATCTGAGTTAATACCCTTCTAAAAAAAACACTTTCTCAACCACTCACCCAGATGAACCACAGGATGGTTTAAAATATGCCAGGGAATTTTCCTCCAGGGTAATCTTTAGATTTTAGACTTTAGACGCACTTAAAGCTGATCTTATGATCTTAGCTGAATTTACTGAATTTACTGAGCACAACACTTCACTGGCTGTACCTTTCCTCTGGAGGGTCAGATCGAAAAGAAATCCACGAGGGACATCAAGGCTGCTCGACAGGTTATATCCGTTTTATATATACATATATATATATATATATATATATATCTATACATATATACTCTGCAGCTTTCGATAAGTCATGTTATCGATAGTCTGCATACGAATTCTGACTACCTACGGGTGATTCGTAACCCTCATATGGCAATACTGGAGTGGTTCATCTATCCCCCGCTAGATGGCGTATTCCTAAATCCCTTCTTTTCAAACCTAGCCGTTACAACACCCCCCACCAAAATCTGACTTGGGGGTAAACTCACCAAGGCAGATCTCGCCATAATTACTGGCGCAAATCTTTTGAATGATAGCGTCCGACTAATTTTCCTTGCAGATCTTCAATCTCATAATAGGAATTTCCCAATTTATGCCGCACGCGTGCCTTCAGAAATGCTGGCCCTAATTTTGCGTTGTGGCCGGATTGAAAGCAACTTTGCTTAAAATTACGGCGAAAGACTTCTTGGCCATTAGCAAAACTTACTTCCCTTGATCTCAGATTATAACGCTCCCTGTTCTTGCTGTCCTGCTGTTGAGAAAGTTTCTTTGCTTTAACTCGAGCCAATTCAAGTGAGTCTTCCCTACTGAATGCTACTCCTCTATCCTGCAAAATCTCAAGCGACCTTAACAAAGCATATGTACCCCCTGATGTTACCATATGTTGGCCAAACACCATATAATAGGGTGAAGTACCAATTGCTGAATGGGTGGATGACCTTAAAGCACAGCAAATGCTGCTTAAATTTGCATCCCAGTCTTTTTGGCTGATATCAACATAAGATCGAATTGCCGTAATTATTGATCGGTTAACGCGTTCTGACGCATTTGCTTGTGGCGAATGGATAGCAGTCAGCTTGTGGGTAATCCTATGTTCCCTCAAAAGCTTTTGAAATTGTTCTGATCTGAACTGTGAACCATTATCAGATACAACTGTTTCTGGAACCCCGCATAAGTGAAATAACTCTTCTTTTAGATACTTAATAACGACTGCTACTTCCAATTTCTTAACGGCTTTGACAAATACAAACTTTGAAAAGTGGTCTAAGACTATAAAGATAGCAATATTCCCACTCCTTGAACGAGGATATGGACCTAGGAAATCAATATAAATCCGTTGAAAGAATCTTTCAGACTCTGGAGCCTTACCCATTGGAGGTCTTAAGGGACTGTTGGGTGCCTTAACGTCTCCCACCAAGCCGGGCCAGTAATAATAGCGTCTTACTCGCTCAAGCGTCTTGTGAACTCCGCCGTGAGATGCAAGCGGATGATCATGCGCGTTCTTCAAAACATCACGTATCAGTTGTACGGGTACCCACAGCTTCCAAATGTATACGTCGTGGAGCGGCTCACCTGTTGCATGTTCTGAGCGCCTATATACTAATCCGTCCACAACCTTTATGTCAGGAAATTTCGCACTATTGGCTTCAAAACTATCTATCAGACTCATATACTCGGGACTTCTAAAATGTTCCGAGGGGGTATCTACTAACAACCCATGGGAGGCATCTATACTTGCCAACTCGTCCTCATTTACTCTCGAAAGGGCATCCGGAACGACATTCAGCGACCCTTTACGATGCTCAATCGTGAACCTAAACGCCTGTAACTTGAGGGCCCATCTCGCTAAGCGGGAATGAAGATCCGTTTGACTCATCAACCACTTGAGCGATGCGTGATCGGTTACGATAGTAAAGTCATGGCCTTCGACGTAAGGACGAAAGCGTTTAACAGTTATTATTGCCGCAAGGCACGCCTGTCTGTTACAGAGTAATTTCGCTGGGCTTTGCTAAGCTTTTTAGACACATAAGCGATTGGGTACTCATCTCCATCGTTTGTCTTCTGGACCAAAACGCCTCCTAATCCGCTTTTGCTTGCGTCGCAGTGAATATAAAAAGGCTTGCAAAAATCCGGACTTCTAAGAACTGGTGCTGAACACAACCTAGACTTTAATTCCTCGAATGCCATTCTTCCCTCATCCGTCATCTGGAACTTCCTCTTTGTTTTCAACAAATCGGTCAAAGGTGCGGAAACTGCTGCGAAATTGTCAATAAACTTTCTGTACCAGCCAGCCATACCCAAGAAGCATCTCAAACTCTTAAGAGTTTTCGGTAGTGGAAACCTTTCTATTGCATCATCACACTCTCTTCCTTCACTTCACTTCTCTTATCAGCGAACGGTCGTGATTATTTTTTGCGCTTGCGATAAATTTTATTCTTGTCAAACGCGGGTTTGAAACCTTAATTTAAACACTTGTTTTATTACTAATATTGTGTCTTAATATTAAAGATATACCCGTATCGCTACGCGCTTGTGCAGTGCCATATTTGGGTGAGCATTTAATAAAATTAAAAAGTCGCAATCCAAATATAGCTCTGCTTCTTTTTCATTCTCTGCCTTTTGAATCTTTGCAGTTAATTCTGCTCTTATCTTTTTGCGCGCATTTCTTTACACTTGCGCTCTCCCGTAGCTCTCTCTTTACTAACCTCCTCCTCTACCTACCTTTTATTAACCTTAGTTGGTACAGTGGTTGAAGGCTAATTTGTTTAAAATAAAAAAAATATAAATTGATTTCTGCTAATTTTTAAAATTTTTTAAAATGGAATATAATGTTTTCTGCTCATTAAAATCGTGCAATAAGCCGATATCTTCGTCCCAGGCCAGCATCTATTGTTGGCTGTGCGAAAGTATCTCACATGCCAAATGTGCTGACCTTACTGCATCTGTCTCGGATGCCGTATCCCGCCGTGTTGGCCTCCATTATTGCTGCTGTGGGTGCCGTGCTGTCCAAGAAGAAATGCAATCATTCATGCGACAGACCAAGAGTGGGTTTAAAGATTTGATCGTTGGTTTCCGAAAAATCAACGATCAACTCAGTGCACTGGATGTTCAATTCAATAGCCTTCAGCTGTTGAATGAATCTCCTAAGCGGAAAAAATCTGCTACTAGGGAAGTTGTAGCTCCAGAGATCGCGCGACAGCTGGATCCTCCGCAATAATGCAGCCGCTCATTTCCTTGCTACTCCAAGAGCAGGGACGGTAAATGAAAAGTCAGCACCCGAATTTACCGTAGCAGAGCATAACTTGTCCGCTTTGTCCTCCATGGCATCACTCCAAGTGATTCCTAGGAATGCCCTAGAATTAACTCCCATAGCTTCCACTAGAAATGGTAACCCGCCGCCCGAACCCCCGGAACGGACTGATGCCGCGGTATTACCGACCGTGGCACCAAAACCATTACAGGTAATCCCACCTGTTAGACAAATATTTGTCTCACGGCTAGCCCCCGATACCTCGGAGATTGATTTCTCGTCTTATATCAAAGCCAAAACCAAGGCCGTTATTAAAGTGGAAGACATTAGGAAATTTAAATACTCCTACTCGAGGCGCATGTCATCCTTCATGATACGTGTGCCAGTGCCGATGTTTGAGACGCTATGTTCGCCTGGCTTCTGGCCAGAGGACATATTTGTACAAGAGCATCAGCCGAGTAAGGTAAAGAAAAAAAATTCGAAGCCTGCTGGAGTCAAGCTCCCAACATCTTCCAATCCGACTCTTCAAAAAACTAACATCTTCTATCAATCTTACCATCAGATTGAGGGGCCTACGTAGAAGCTCCCTAGACTCTATTCTGATAGTCTTTCCTTTGCGTCCCATATTATAGTTTTTACTGAAACCTGGTTAAAGCCGGAGATCTTAAGCTCCGAAGTTTTTCCAAGTAAGTACACCACTTTTAGACGTGATAGTACACTGCGAAGGGGAGGAGGAGTCTTAATTTCTGTAGACTCCAATTTCGCTTCTGAAGAGGTACAATCACAAGAGTTTGGTGACATAGAATTTCTTTGCATTAAAATCATTTTGTCCGGTCATTCTTTATACGTTACCTGTTCTTACATACCACCTTCGTCGGAACCGCCTACATACTGGCAACATTTGTCCGCTATTCGTCTTATTTCGGACCGTCTGTCCGACAACGACCAGCTGGTAGCTCTAGGGGATTTCAATATACCAGAACTCATGTGGTCTAATGTTGAGAATTCTCCGTCCTTACTGCTTAACTCGCACCACGACTTCCCTGCGGGTATGTTCTTGTTGGAGCTAACATCTTTTGTCATGGATGGGTTCCGGAATGGCTTACAAACAGACGTATTTACACTGATTTCAGTTAAGCATTTGACTCTGTTAACCATTCGCTTCTTATAAGTAAACTCAGTCTTTTTTTTTCCCAACTGATCTCCTGATTTGGATTTCGAGTTACTTATCTGAAAGAACCCAACGTGTTTTCTTTAAAGATGTTACCTCGCGCTTAGTCCGCGTCACATCTGGGGTGCCCCAAAGAAGCCATCTTGGACCATTACTCTTTACATTATTTATTAACGACTTGTCCCTTGCCTTAACTGACTCACTTCTACTTATGTACGCTGATGACGTTAAGCTTTGTCTTCAGTATAGATTCACTAGCGCCCAATCTAGACTTCAATCCGATTTGGATAAATTTCAAAATTGGTGTTTAGCAAATAACCTAAAGCTTAATGGATCGAAATGTAAACTCATGTCATTTTATCGATTAGTCCTCACCAGGCTACGTACTTTCTCTATGGGAATGCGTTAGAACGATTAACTAGGTTAACGATCTGGGTGTCCTATTAGATTTGAAACTTAAATTTAGACTATATCCAAATGGTTAATAAAGCTATGGGTGTGCTTGGTTTTATTAAAAGATGGTCAAAGAATTAATGACGTATTAACAAAAACTTTCTTCCTAGTCCGTCCGATTCTTGAGTATGGATCGTGTGTCTGGAGTCCTCAATACGGAGTACACCAAGATCACATAGAATCTGTACAAAAAAACTTTCTTATCTTCGCACTTAGGGGACTTAATTGGGATGCAAGTCTTCACCTTCCATCCTATCATTGTAGACTTTTATTAATAAACTTACCAACATTAACAAACCGTAGAACGATGCTGGGTGTCATGTTTCTAGTTAATCTTATTAATGGAAATGTAGACAGCCAGCATTTACTAACACGCATAAATTTTAATGTTCCTAGTAGAAGGACTAGAGACTTTCGTCCTCTACTCCTCAGCCATTGTAGCTCGACATATGCCCAACACGATCCGTTCAGGGTTTTATGTTCGGACTACAATGGTCTCTACAACATCTTGCCACTTTGCTCTACTAACAATCTTAAATCCTTTATACTAAACGCCTTATCTGAGCAACACTCTTCCTCGTAATACTCTACTTCTTCTCTTTATACTCTCTCGGATCTATCCCCGCGATTCGAGCCGTACGTTATGAGGCAGCGCCCCTCGGTCGGTAGGGCGGGATATGGGCTGTACGTATGCAGAGGGAACCGCGCGAAAAAAAAATGGCCGCCACTTTATCTGGGTCTGTGCCTATAACACCTTCCCCAATCACATGCCCCAAATATTTTACCTGTTGCACGCAAAAATGACTCTTCTTGACATTAATAGTCAGACCTGCTTTTTGGATGCAATCTGCAACTGTCTCAAGTATCTCCATATGCGCTTCAAAGCTTTCGGAGACTATTAGAAGATCGTCGAGATAGATGAAGACCTCATTTCGTAAGGCTGCTGGGATAACCTCATCCATCAATCGTGACATAGTTTGGCCCGCATTGCAGAGTCCAAACGGCATCACCTTGAACTGGTAAAGTGGACGACCAGGGATCGTGAAGGCTGTTTTATCCCTAGACGCTTGATCTAATGGTATCTGCCAAAATGCGTCCTTAAGATCTAAACTGCTGATAAAAACGGCTTTGGGAAGTCGACTGAGGATGCCATCAATTTGTGGCAGCGGATATGCGTCCTTGACAGACACCGCGTTTCCTTTTCGGCTATCGAGACAGAGCCTAACCTTTCCGGGCTTTTGAACCAGGACTACTGGTGATGACCAGGCGCTGTCGGACTCCTCAATTATCCCTAACTGCAGCATTCGATCAACTTCTGCATAAAGTAATTTCTCTACGGCTGGCGAAACCGGAAAATGTCTCTGCTTAATGGGTTTCGCTTCCCCAACATAAATTTGGTGAGAAAGCAGGCTAGTTTTGCCTAATCCCGAAACTTCAAAAGACGGAAACTTTTCTACTACCGTCTGCAGAATTTTTCTCTGCTCTTCTGACAGATTATGAGCAATCAGCTCCGATATCTGAATATCTGGACGCAATAGATCAAAAAGGTTCCAAAAGTCAATGCCCAAATAAAGGTCCTGCGTTAACGAAGGGACTAAATATAATTCAATAATCCTGCTTTGGCCTTTATACTCAATTCCAGTTTTTATCCGCCCGACAATGTTTTGCTTACTGCCATCTGCAGTCGAAACATTACTAAATACTCTTCGTACGGGCATTCCGTTTCCTAAAATCTCTTAAGTAAATCGACCGCCAATGCAACTCATCGCTGCTCCCGTATCCATTAGTCCTTTGACTTCCCTGTCAAGGACTCTAACTATCGCATATGGTCGAGTGTCGACACAACAAAATCCTCTGTGACTCTCCAAAATTTCCTTAGCCTGTTAGTATTCCTAGATTTACTTTTAATCCTTACAATTTTATAAATTTTTCTAATACTATCATTTCCAAAATTGTTCACCATACAAACTCTTTGATGCCATCCCTCTGAGGTGGCCTCAACTTGGTCTAGGGGATTTTTTGAGGAATACTCTCTTCCCCTTCTACTCTTCCGGCCTTTCCGTGTTCGTTCCCTGTGCCTTCAGAATAGTCCGAGAACGAACGGCTTGGGTGTTCTGTTGGAAGTTTTTTAAACACCTTTGACAAGACGGTTTATATGTATTTCGTGCACCGCACCCGTAGCAGAACAATTTTCGAGATGCTGTGCAGTCTTGATATCTGTGTCCTTCCTTTCTGCAATTCCAGCAGACTAACGATATGGCCTCTACAGCGCCATCTAACTCTTCGAAAAACTCCGGTTCGTCTTCCTCTCGAGTATTTCCACGGAGCTAAGAAACGTGGCTTTTGAATGGAGGTCCCTTTTTGTACACTTGCTCTCGCTTAAGCTCTTCAAGGAAACACTCCCGCTTTCTACAAATTTCACGGAGCCTCGAAATTGAACCTACAGGAATATTTAAAATTTCGTGCCTTATCCTTATCTTACTCTCTCTTCTAATTGACTTTCTAAACTATCTGTCAATTGGACCACTGCATCATAAAACGAGGCGAAAGTTTCTTTTTCTTTTTGCTTTCGATCTCTTATCATTTCTCGAATGTCAACGTCAGTTCTCGTGTCTCTGAACTGACGGCGAAGTGTAGTACATAAATCCTTCCATCTTACGACCTGAACAGATTTATGGTACCGCCAAAAGAAATCGTTTGCTTTTCCTTCAAACAGAGCACTTGTGTTTCCACAAAGAATATCGAACCTTCCGCCAAGTGTCTGATGAGTTAAAGCCTGAACTCGATAAATGAAATTATCAATGCTTATGCCTCCATCGACACCACTAAAGCGCAACTTCCACCCACTCATTATATGGGAGACCTTGTCAGGTCTTTGTGAAAGGTCAGATGCGTTTGACCTGGGTGACAAGTTAGAGTTCATCGGGCTACCTAATTCATTTGCTAGCCCAGCATCTATACCTAGCATTTGGTCGAAAGAAGGGCTTGCTTTAGGTACGCCTTGAAATGTGGGTTCTTGGGGATGCGGCAGCTCGATTTGACTGAATTAAAAGGGACATTTTTTCTGTCAACTGTGTGAGCAACTCGTTTTGCATACACTTGACTGCATCACGCAACATGCTTTCTATGTTTTCTCGCCCACTTGCTTGTTCTCGACTGGCATCCTCCATAGCTGCCACTCTTTTCTCTACGTTCTCTACCTGTGAACTTGCGACCCTCTGTTTCTGCCTCGTGTGATGTGCGACACTATCTGTTCTGCCCACTGGTTCCCCTTGGCAATTCTTTTCTTTTGTGAAATGTGTCTTTATGCAGGTCTTGTGAAAACTATGTCCGCATTTGGTTCTATACAATTCCGTTGATGAAGCTCGAGTTTTACATAGAGCACAAAATTCTGATGAACCACTTGCCTCCTCGGTATCTGAGTGATCAAGACCCATCTTACTCCTAATATTTCCTGCCTCAGGTTATCTAGGTTACTCTATTAGATCTATAAAATCCACCTAAATGAATTTAATATTCAATGTATTCTATTTTGCAGGTTTCACAATTTCCAAAAAAAAAATATTTCTAACGAAAATTAAGGTATTATTTAGAATTTCTCAACCTCGCTATGGGTGCAAAATAATAACTAATAATTTATGAGACAAAATGCCAAATTAGCAATATATATATGTGAGTGCGAAAAGATAAGATAATACAATTATTTTACTCCATGCTTGATCGAAAGCTCACCTTTGAAGCTTTACTTTTGTACTTTTAGAGATTGTTGATTAAAAGATTCTTCGATAGATAGGTGTGTGAAAGAGAATATGAAAAGAGGCACAAAAACTAAGTAGCCATACCAACTAGACGACTCTATTGTAGCTTGCGGCCAACCGACCTACTTGACAGTAAATTCTGGTTGTTATCCAAGCAAACCACCCTTCATTAGTTTTAGCTTTTGTGGATTTCCATTTGGATTTCGCCTTTTCCTTATTTGGCCAGATAAATGTCTCTGGAGCATAATATCTGTAATCCAAATGGGAGAGCGAGTTCTAGGAAGTAGACTTATGTCACCATCCACTACTAATGCGCGGTCAGATACTCTTTCATGAGTATATATTTTCTGCGCATCCAGCGCACTTAGCTTCATGTAGCATAAGTATATAGGAAAAAGGAGTCAGTTTTCTAATTTACTTTCCCCGTGGTGAACGCTTTCCACCTTAGTTAGTATTAAAGCTTCATTCCTAAGCGACTGAAAGAATAGAGAGCTGACTAAAGGACAGTTTCAACTAACTAAAAAAAATGGTTCTACCTCCATACTTATACGAGAGGATACTCAGGATTTCAATTAGATTGTAAAGTGTAGAAGGTTAAAGAGGTGAAATATTTAACCGTGTTGTTCGCTTATTCATGAGTCCCACTGTACAGTGAGGCCCCTCACGTTGGGCGCCACAAATATTAGGATTTTATAATAATTATTCCTGTAACGGATAACTCAGAGCAGATGCTAGTCCCGACTGAGCGCTGCACGCATTTGTAATCCGGCTCTGTCTCGTCGGCAAGTGTAGTGGTGTTCGAAGAGCTGCAGTCTTGGGATGCTCTTAGAATCCTAAATATTCGAAATATGCGTGCGAAAAATTTGCCATTCTGGCCGGAAAAAGAGAGATAAGCTCAACACAGAAAAATAGAGAGGGCTAAGAGACAGATGAAGAACCAAAATAATAAACGATCTTACACCCCCAGGTTGCATTGGGGCGTTTTTGGCCCACCCTACCATGGCCTATACTTCCGACTATCATATTTGCTAGGCCCCTTTTTTCTTGCAAGCTTCTACGGCGGCTTCTCGATCAGCATGGAGAACAGGGTTAATTATTCATACATTATATGGTTAATCATGGTTTATTAACAATTACAAATACGAACTATCTTAAGATATGTGTGTATATGTGTGCGTGTTTTGTTATTCATATATGTAAATTTTATAAATCAGTGGAATACCGAGAAATCGTTTTAATGAATATGAACAGAACATTTCGTTACATATAACCAATTAATAGTTTTTATCGATAATAGATTTACGAAAATTCTTCAAACTGAATTTCAGAAGAGAACAAGGAAAATGTATATGTAAATAGAATTTTAGCTTTGATTGAGTTTACTTTTAAATTTTAAACTGTACTTTACTTTACGTTAATTGAATATCATTCTGTGTTTTTATACCCTTGCAGAGGGTATTATAATTTGGGTCAAAAGTGTGCAACGCAGTGAAGGAGACATCTCCGACCCTGTAAAGTACATATACTCTTGATCAGGATCACCTCCTCAGTCGATATAAGCATGTCCGTCTGTCCGTCGGTCCGTCTGTCCGTCTGTCTGTCTGTTTCTACGCAAACTAGTCTCTCAGTTTTAAAGCTATCGACTTGAAACTTTGCACACATCCTTCTTTCCTTTGCAGGCAGTAAATAAGTCGGAACGGCCGGGATCGGCCGACTATATCCTATAGCTGCCATATAACTGATTGATCGGAAATGCCATATCTCTGTTGTTTTTTAAGTTAGAAGACTGGGACTTTGTATGGATTCTACTTTCGGCAAACTAATTTGATCTGCCGAGTTTTATAAGGATCGGCCGACTATATAAGATCCGATAAATATCTAATAATATAAGCTGCCACATATCTGCAAGGGTATATCAACTTCGGCTCCGCCCGAAGTTAGCTTTCCATTCTTGTTACTAATGAAATGGTATAAAGACTAGAGAGTCTGCAGAACAGCTGATGCATATAAACATAGTTTTGTTTTTGTGCCAACACTCACCAAAACATTATTTAGCGTAATCGCTCACCTGCTGATCCACGATGAAAGCGCTTCCATGAGTGTTGCAGCTGAAAACTTAGGCGTAAGGGAATAGCACAAAAACAAATCTTAAGATTATCTTGCTTATAAAATATGCACTCTCCGTTTACATTATTCTTAGCAGCTCTTCATCTACTAGTTCTCTTCTACGATGGTAGATGTAGGCTAATTCTCTGTTTACAAATTCTCATATAATGCTCATTGAATTATTCATTGGTATTTATGCGATCTTATAATATAATTTCTTCTCTTAATATTCTACATGAGAGCTTTTACTTTTACTTGACCTTGCAAGAATTTTATCTTATACACACTTCTTGACAGATACTAAGTTGAGTTTTTATAATCGAATTTAGCTAACACTTAATTACAATCTTTGTTCACTTCTTGGTATTCAAAATTCCAGTATTTCTTCCATTTTTTTGATTCTTTTCTATTTCTTCTAAAGCATGTGTTTTAATGTATGT
The DNA here is from genome assembly GCA_035047585.1 of Drosophila monieri. Lineage (NCBI taxonomy): Eukaryota > Metazoa > Arthropoda > Insecta > Diptera > Drosophilidae > Drosophila > Drosophila monieri. The sequence continues at coordinate 15,010 of JAWNPJ010000053.1, forward strand.
TTATATTTCATAGTTTTATGCAGCACTGAGAGAAATTTTTAGCAATTCAATTTTACATAACATTATTTATAAAACTATTTAATTGATTTTAAACGTAGAACTAGTCATAATTTCGTCACATAACAAACTGTGAGAAAATTTTTAATATAATATTTTTAGTCTTTTAAAACTTTACTTTAACATTTAAATTTTAATTCATGCTTTTCTTGTTTTTCTTTGTTGTTTTTAAACTTTAATTTTATCTATTTACTCTTGATGCTGCTGACGGCTCCTGATGGGCCGCACTAAGACTCCTGAATCCACTTTTCCAATGTTTCCCTTTTCCTAGTGTATTGAGGGAACGGCGCTTGACTCGGCGTTCGAGCTGGACTTGGGAACACCGACAATTTGGAGGGGCAGGCTCTAACTTTTTGTAGGCCGCCTAAATGTGAAAATCTGAGTTAATACCCTTCTAAAAAAAAAACTTTCTCAACAACTCACCCAGATGAACCACAGGATGGTTTAAAATATGCCAGGGAATTTTCCTCCAGGGTAATCTTTAGATTTTAGACTTTAGACGCACTTAATGCTGATCTTATGATCTTAGCTGAATTTACTGAGCACAACACTTCACTGGCTATACCTTTCCTCTGGAGGGTCAGATCGAAAAGAAATCCACGAGGGACATCAAGGCTGCTCGACAGGTTATATCCGTTTTATATATACATATATATATATATATATATATATATCTATACATATATACTCTGCAGCTTTCGATAAGTCATGTTATCGATAGTCTGCATACGAATTCTGACTACCTACGGGTGATTCGTAACCCTCATATGGCAATACTGGAGTGGTTCATCTATCCCCCGCTAGATGGCATATTCCTAAATCCCTTCTTTTCAAACCTAGCCGTTACAACACCCCCACACCAAAATCTGACCTGGGGGTAAACTCACTAATTGACCTGGGGGTCCGACTAATTTTCCTTGCAGATCTTCAATCTCATAATAGGAATTTCCCAATTTATGCCGCACGCGTGCCTTCAGAAATGCTGGCCCTAATTTTGCGTTGTAGCCGGATTGAAAGCAACTTTGTTTAAAATTACGGCGAAAGACTTCTTGGCCATTAGCAAAACTTACTTCCCTTGATCTCAGATTATAACGCTCCCTGTTCTTGCTGTCCTGCTGTTGAGAAAGTTTCTTTGCTTTAACTCGAGCCAATTCAAGTGAGTCTTCCCTACTGAATGCTACTCCTCTATCCTGCAAAAGGATAGAGGATATATCCCTCTGAGGTGGCCTCAACTTGGTCTAGGGGATTTTTATGAGGAACACTCTCTTCCCCTTCTACTCTTCCGGCCTTTCCGTGTTCGTTCCCTGTGCCTTCAGAACAGTCCGAGAACGAACGGCTTGGGTGTTCTGTTGGAAGTTTTTTAAACACCTTTGACAAGACGGTTTATATGCACCCGTAGCAGAACACTTTTCGAGATGCTGTGCAGTCTTGATATCTGTGTCCTTCCTTTCTGCAATTCCAGCAGACTAACGATATGGCCTCTACAGCGCCATCTAACTCTTCGAAAAACTCCGGTTCGTCTTCCTCTCGAGTATTTCCAAGGAGCTAAGAAACGTGGCTTTTGAATGGAGGTCCCTTTTTGTACACTTACTCTCGCTTAAGCTCTTCAAGGAAACACTCCCGCTTTCTACAAATTTCACGGAGCCTCGAAATTGAACCTACAGGAATATTTAATTCGTGTCTCGTTTATTCGTGTTTCTGAACTGACGGCGAAGTGTAGTACATAAATCATTCCATCTTACGACCTGAACAGATTTATGGTACCGCCAAAAGAAATCGTTTGCTTTTCCTTCAAACAGAGCACTTGCGTTTCCACAAAGAATATCGAACCTTCCGCCAAGTGTCTGATGAGTTAAAGCCTGAACTCGATAAATGAAATTATCAATGCTTATGCCTCCATCGGCACCACTAAAGCGCAACTTCCACCCACTCATTATATGGGAGACCTTGTCAGGTCTTTGTGAAAGGTCAGATGCGTTTGACCTGGGTGACAAGTTAGAGTTCATCGGGTTACCTAATTCATTTGCTAGCCCTGCATCTATACCTAGCATTTGGTCGAAAGAAGGGCTTGCGTTAGGTACGCCTTGAAATGTGGATTCTTGGGATGCGGCAGCTCGATTTGACTGAATTAAAAGGGACATTTTTTCTGTCAACTGTGTGAGCAACTCGTTTTGCATACCCTTGACTGCATCACGCAACATGCTTTCTATGTTTTCTCGCCCACTTGCTTGTTCTCGACTGGCATCCTCCATAGCTGCCACTCTTTTCTCTACGTTCTCTACCTGTGAACTTGCGACCCTCTGTTTCTGCCTCGTATGATGTGCGACACTATCTGTTCTGCCCACTGGTTCCCCTTGACAGGATGTTTTGCAGATCGGGCCATTCTTTTCTTTTGTAAAATGTGTCTTTATGCAGGTCTTGTGAAAACTATGTCCGCATTTGGTTCTATACAATTCCGTTGATGAAGCTCGAGTTTTACATAGAGCACAAAATTCTGATGAACCACTTGCCTCCTCGGTATCTGAGTGATCAAGACCCATCTTACTCCTAATATTTCCTGCCTCAGGTTATCTAGGTTACTCTATTAGATCTATAAAATCCACCTAAATGAATTTAATATTCAATGTATTCTATTTTGCAGGTTTCACAATTTCCAAAAAAAAAAATATTTCTAACGAAAATTAAGGTATTATTTAGAATTTCTCAACCTCGCTATGGGTGCAAAATAATAACTAATAATTTATGAGACAAAATGCCAAATTAGCAATATATATATGTGAGTGCGAAAAGATAAGATAATACAATTATTTTACTCCATGCTTGATCGAAAGCTCACCTTTGAAGCTTTACTTTTGTACTTTTAGAGATTGTTGATTAAAAGATTCTTCGATAGATAGGTGTGTGAAAGAGAATATGAAAAGAGGCACAAAAACTAAGTAGCCATACCAACTAGACGACTCTATTGTAGCTTGCGGCCAACCGACCTACTTGACAGTAAATTCTGGTTGTTATCCAAGCAAACCACCCTCATTCATTCCTAAGCGACTGAAAGAATAGAGAGCTGACTAAAGGACAGTTTCAACTAACTAAAAAAAATGGTTCTACCTCCATACTTATACGAGAGGATACTCAGGATTTCAATTAGATTGTAAAGTGTAGAAGGTTCGCTTATTCATGAGTCCCACTGTACAGTGAGGCCCCTCACGTTGGGCGCCACAAATATTAGGATTTTATAATAATTATTCCTGTAACGGATAACTCAGAGCAGATGCTAGTCCCGACTGAGCGCTGCACGCATTTGTAATCCGGCTCTGTCTCGTCGGGATGCAGTCTTGGGATGCTCTTAGAATCCTAAATATTCGAAATATGCGTGCGAAAAATTTTCCATTCTGGCCGTAAAAAGAGAGATAAGTTCAACCCAGAAAAATTGAGAGGGCTAAGAGACAGATGAAGAATCAAAATAATAAACGATCTTACACCCCCAGGTTGCATTGGGGCGTTTTGGCCCACCCTACCATGGCCTATACTTCCGACTATCATATTTGCTAGGCCCCTTTTTTCTTGCAAGCTTCTACGGCGGCTTCTCGATCAGCATGGAGAACAGGGTTAATTATTCATACATTATATGGTTAAACATGGTTTATTAACAATTAAAAATACGAACTATCTTAAGATATGTGTGTATATGTGTGCGTGTTTTGTTATTCATATATGTAAATTTTATAAATCAGTGGAATACCGAGAAATCGTTTTAATAAATATGAACAGAACTAATATATCTTTCGTAGAATCTAAATAGATTTACGAAAATTCTTCAAACTGAATTTCAGAAGAGAACAAAGAAAATGTATATGTAAATAGAATTTTAACTTTGATTGAGTTTACTTTTAAATTTTAAACTGTACTTTACTTTACGTTAATTGAATATCATTCTGTGTTTTTACTAATGAAATGGTATAAAGACTAGAGAGTCTGCAGAACAGCTGATGCATATAAACATAGTTTTGTTGTTGTGCCAACACTCACCAATACTTTTTTTTTTGCGTAATCGCTCAATTGCTGATCCACGATGAAAGCGCTTCCATGAGTGTTGCAGCTGAAAACTTAGGCGTAAGGGAATAGCACAAAAACAAATCTTAAGATTATCTTGCTTATAAAATATGCACTCTCCGTTTACATTATTCTTAGCAGCTCTTCATCTACTAGTTCTCTTCTACGATGGTAGATGTAGGCTAATTCTCTGTTTACAAATTCTCTTATAATGCTCATTGAATTATTCATTGGTATTTATGCGATCTTATAATATAATTTCTTCTCTTAATATTCTACATGAGAGCTTTTACTTTTACTTGACGTTGCAAGAATTTTATCTTATATAATATCTTATTATCTTATTTCATAGTTTTATGCAGCACTGAGAGAAATTTTTAGCAATTCAATTTTACATAACATTATTTATAAAACTATTTAATTGATTTTAAACGTAGAACTAGTCATAATTTCGTCACATAACAAACTGTGAGAAAATTTTTAATATAATATTTTTAATCTTTTAAAACTTTACTTTAAAATTTTAATTTTAATTCATGCTTTTCTTGTTTTTCTTTGTTGTTTTTAAACTTTAATTTTATCTATTTATTCTTGATGCTGCTGACGGCTCCTGATGGGCCGCACTAAGACTCCTGAATCCACTAGTGTATTGAGGGAACGGCGCTTGACTCGGCGTTCGAGCTGGACTTGGGAACACCGACAATTTGGAGGGGCATGTAGGCCGCCTAAATGTGAAAATCTGAGTTAATACCCTTCTAAAAAAAACGCTTTCTCAACCACTCACCCAGATGAACCACAGGATGGTTTAAAATATGCCAGGGAATTTTCCTCCAGGGTAATCTTTAGATTTTAGACTTTAGACGCACTTAAAGCTGATCTTATGATCTTAGCTGAATTTACTGAATTTACTGAGCACAACACTTCACTGGCTGTACCTTTCCTCTGGAGGGTCAGATCGAAAAGAAATCCACGAGGGACATCAAGGCCGCTCGACAGGTTATATCCGTTTTATATATACATATATATATATATATATATATATCTATACATATATACTCTGCAGCTTTCGATAAGTCATGTTATCGATAGTCTGCATACGAATTCTGACTACCTACGGGTGATTCGTAACCCTCATATGGCAATACTGGAGTGGTTCATCTATCTCCCGCTAGATGGCGTATTCCTAAATCCCTTCTTTTCAAACCTAGCCGTTACAACACCCCCCACCAAAATCTGACTTGGGGTAAACTCACCAAGGCAGATCTCGCCATAATTACTGGCGCAAATCTTTTGCATGATAGCGTCCGACTAATTTTCCTTGCAGATCTTCAATCTCATAATAGGAATTTCCCAATTTATGCCGCAAGCGTGCCTTCAGAAATGCTGGCCCTAATTTTGCGTTGTAGCCGGATTGAAAGCAACTTTGCTAAACATGATAGCCAATGACTTCTTGGCCATTAGCAAAACTTACTTCCCTTGATCTCAGATTATAACGCTCCCTGTTCTTGCTGTCCTGCTGTTGAGAAAGTTTCTTTGCTTTAACTCGAGCCAATTCAAGTGAGTCTTCCCTACTGAATGCAACTCCTCTATCCTGCAAAATCTCAAGCGACCTTAACAAAGCATATGTACCCCCTGATGTTACCATATGCTGGCCAAACACCATATAATAGGGTGAAGTACCAATTGCTGAATGGGTGGATGACCTTAAAGCACAGCAAATGCTGCTTAAATTTGCATCCCAGTCTTTTTGGCTGATATCAACATAAGATCGAATTGCCGTAATTATTGATCGGTTAACGCGCTCTGACGCATTTGCTTGTGGCGAATGGATAGCAGTCAGCTTGTGGGTAATCCTATGTTCCCTCAAAAGCTTTTGAAATTGTTCTGATCTGAACTGTGAACCATTATCAGATACAACTGTTTCTGGAACCCCGCATAAGTGAAATAACTCTTCTTTTAGATACTTAATAACGACTGCTACTTCCAATTTCTTAACGGCTTTGACAAATACAAACTTTGAAAAGTGGTCTAAGACTATAAAGATAGCAATATTCCCACTCCTTGAACGAGGATATGGACCTAGGAAATCAATATAAATCCGTTGAAAGAATCTTTCAGACTCTGGAGCCTTACCCATTGGAGGTCTTAAGGGACTGTTGGGTGCCTTAGAAGTCTTACAAGATTCACACCCGCCAATATACGCCTTAACGTCTCCCACCAAGCCGGGCCAGTAATAATAGCGTCTTACTCGCTCAAGCGTCTTGTGAACTCCGCCGTGAGATGCAAGCGGATGATCATGCGCGTTCTTCAAAACATCACGTATCAGTTGTACGGGTACCCACAGCTTCCAAATGTATACGTCGTGGAGCGGCTCACCTGTTGCATGTTCTGAGCGCCTATATACTAATCCGTCCACAACCTTTATGTCTGGAAATTTCGCACTATTGGCTTCAAAACTATCTATCAGACTCATATACTCGGGACTTCTAAAATGTTCCGAGGCGGTATCTACTAACAACCCATGGGAGGCATATATACTTGCCAACTCGTCCTCATTTACTCTCGAAAGGGCATCCGGAACGACATTCAGCGACCCTTTACGATGCTCAATCGTGAACCTAAACGCCTGTAACTTGAGGGCCCATCTCGCTAAACGGGAATGAAGATCCGTTGGACTCATCAACCACTTGAGCGATGCGTGATCGGTTACGATAGTAAAGTCATGGCCTTCGACGTAAGGCACTCCTGTTCTGTTACAGAGTAATTTCGCTGGGCTTTGCTAAGCTTTTTAGACACATAAGCGATTGGGTACTCATCTCCATCGTTTGTCTTCTGGACCAAAACGCCTCCTACTCCGCTTTTGCTTGCGTCGCAGTGAATATAAAAAGGCTTGCAAAAATCCGGACTTCTAAGAACTGGTGCTGAACACAACCTAGACTTTAATTCCTCGAATGCCATTCTTCCCTCATCCGTCATCTGGAACTTCCTCTTTGTTTTCAACAAATCGGTCAAAGGTGCGGAAACTGCTGCGAAATTGTCAATAAACTTTCTGTACCAGCCAGCCATACCCAAGAAGCTTCTCAAACTCTTAAGAGTTTTCGGTAGTGGAAACCTTTCTATTGCCGCCACTTTATCTGGGTCTGTGCGTATAACACCTTCCCCAATCACATGCCCCAAATATTTTACCTGTTGCACGCAAATATGACTCTTCTTGACATTAATAGTCAGACCTGCTTTTTGGATGCAATCTGCAACTG